>PVIU01000158.1:220458-422928 GCA_004026605.1 Ondatra zibethicus
CAGAGAGGCGGGGGGGGGTTAGAAACTGCACCACTGCATCCGCTGGAGAGGCAGAGGGTGGGGTTAGAAACTGCATCACTGCATCCGCTGGAGAGGCAGAGGGTGGGGTTAGAAACTGCACCACTGCATCCGCTGGAGGTGTGTGTGTGTTAGAAGCTGCACCACTGCATCCACTGGAGAGGCGGGGGGGTAGAAAATGCACCACTGCATCCACTGGAGGGGTGTGTGTGTGTGTATGTGTGTGTTAGAAGTTGCACCACTGCATCCGCTGGAGAGGCAGTGTGTGTGTGTTAGAAGCTGCACCACTGCATCTGCTGGAAAGGCAGAGTGTGGTGGGGGAGGGGTTAGAAGCTGCACCACTGCATCTGCTGGAGAGGCTGGGGGATGGGGTGGAAAATTGCTGTGATGTATCCAGAGCTCTGAATTGGGATTAAATCAGGGTAGGCTGTAGAAAATAACTGATTCTGACAATCTGAATCGTCTGAGGGTTGGGCTCCCTCAGAAAAGGCAGAAGAGGGTTAGGAGCAGGCTGAGGACACACATGTTGACCTTAACTACAACCAAACATGTGGCTTGGAATCAATGACAGCACAGGAAATCTGTGGATGGGAAACTTGCAGGTTCTTTCAAGTGAGCATTATTTTTTTATTTAAAGATTATTTTTATTTTTTGTATATGAGTATTTTGCCTGATGTACGTTTGTGCACCATGTAAAGTAAGGAGAGGGGGTCAGGTTCCCCGGGAACTACTACAGATGGTAGTGAGCACATGGGTGCTGGGAACTGAACCTGGGTCTTCAAGTGCAGCCAGTGCTCTTAACCGCTGAGCAGCTGCCTGGCCCTACAAGTGAGCATTTACATGCGTTGAGACTCCTCTGTACCAAATGGATCCCATTTCCAAATAGCCACATGGATAGGATTTTGTAGAGCTATAATTAAGTGGAATAAAAGCAGATATCCTTAAAAATCCCAGTAACTGATGAGCACATGCAATACGATTCTTAGAGGAGTTTCAGAGAAGGGCTGGAAAACAGGAGATGCGCTTGAGGGGGACAGGAGTCAGTTTCAAACGAAGCAAACAAGCAGCATGGGAATGGGGAGAGTTTTGCTAAGAGTTTTTTGTTTGTTTGTTTGTTTTGCTTTTTTGATTGTTGTGTTTTATTTTTGAGACCGGATCTCACTCTGTAGCCTCAGTTGTCCTGGAATTTACTAAGTAGACCAGGCTGGCCTCAAACTCACAGAGATCCACCTGCCTCTGCCTCCTGAGTGTACAACCACACCTGCTTATTAAGAGAGATTTTGTTTGGTCCTCCCCACCCTCTTTTCAGGGCTCCCTAAAAGCCTGCACTAGCATATCATGTCCCCAGAATTCTGTGGAGCAGATCACATTTTACCTAGTGGAGCACGTGTTCTAATCCAAAGCAAGAGATACCTATCCGAAAATCTGTCCGATCTCTGCCCTTCAGAACAGGTATCAGCAGTAGTACCTGAAGGTGAGTTCTAGGAACCAACCCCCAGGGCCACCTCTTTACCCTCCCTCTATGTGAGGGCCCTGCAGGTGACCCTTTGGTTTGTTTGGAGTTACTTTAGTGCTCTGGGATAAGTATTGTAGGCAGCAAGACCCACGTGGCTCAAGAAGGTGCCAAGTCACCAGCTGCCTATGGTCAAGCCAGGTGGCCCTAACAGGTTGTCTGTAGTCTCTGTGGGAGAAAATGGGTGGGTCAGAAGGAGAGGGTCCCAGCTACTTCTTTCCTCAAATTTGATCTGGACTTTCTCAAGTGCGTGTGGCTCTCGGGGCTCTGTTTTGATGCCGGGAGAAAAGACCTACTCAATTACCTGGGATGGCCGGTGGGTACCCTCGCTTTCCATAGGCCAAGTGAGAAGGGATGACTGCTCTTCGCTTCTCTCTGAGGGAAGGAATGAACGGCAGGCAGGAGAGAGGTGAGCTGGCAACCTTGGCCCAGCACCACCAGAAGCTCCTCCCACCTCAGATAGTGACATCAAAATGTGAAATTTTCCACCTAACAGACTGACCAGTAAAGGTACCAATCACGCTACACAACTCAATTCCCCCCAAAAACCGACAGGTGCCCTCGGGGGTCCCACTGACCTGTACCCTTCCAGTATGAAGTTAAGGCCCCTTTATTCTATAATGTCCTCCTGCTGGAGATGTGGGTTGGCAGAGAAAGCTTCCACCCAGGCAAAGGGGTAGTCAGGCCCGCCCCTATTCAGATACTCACCCCACACACATGTCCAGAAGGCTCTGCTCCAGACCTTGAGGAAGAAGACACAACTGAACTAGAAGCTACACACACCCAAGAAGAAAATCAAAGACACCCATTGACCTTCCTCAAGAGAGCTTTACTCCACTTCTTAAACTGTTAGCCGCCAGCGATGTGTGGGTCAGGAAGGGAATTTGAACCCAAGGCAGCCGAAGATCCTTAAGGTCTTACTCATTCTAGGAGCCTTTCCAGCTTAACTCACTTTCAAGACACTAAGCAAGGGCTTAGGTTAGGAAGCAAAGGCACAGGTGACATACCTGGAATCACCTGCTTTTGGCCAAGTTCTATCACCAGAGGATCTCTAGTCAGAGAGGTATCAATAATGCGTCCGTCTACCAAGCTGCCCTAAAGACAAAGAGCAAGAACTGACCCCATCTTTCCCCCCAGCAGGCCACACACAGTGGGACTGCCTGATGGGATGGCGGCAACCCTCGTAACTGCTTTGCATCCTGTCCCCCTTCTCCCACCCCCACCCCCATGGAGCAAAAAGGAAGAGGAAGCCCCGAAGGGCTGACACTTCTTGGAGATCTCTCCACCCTTCACTTCTCAGAGCTGGAGAGTAACTGGCGGGAAAACAGGGAGGATAAAGAAGCAGGCGAGGACGCCCTCCACTCCCGCCCCCACGTGCTAGTGGACCCTAGGACTCAGTTCTCTCGCACAGCTTGCCACGTGTCCAAGCCAAAGCTGACGTGTTTCATTCGGGCGCCGCCCCCTCCCAGACCACACCCCGGCCCCCCAGGCCCCTCACCGTGTAGTGGATGTGGAGTGTGTCTCCAAAGGCAGCGGATTCTGTACACGATTCAGGGGGCTGTACCTATGATCAGACTACAAGGGTCAAGCTGCTCCTCCTAAAACCCTGTTACTACATCGAGACCCAGCACCTTTTCCCCCAACTCATTTCCATCACTTCTTCTCTTCGTTCACAGGTTCATTTAGAGCCCCCCGTGCTCCCCCACGATCCCTTAACCTTGAAGGGTGGCGAAGCGGGGGCGAGAGGGAGGGTTTAGGGAGGTAGCGTGGCAGTCTCCTCACCAGGGTCTCCACTTGGAGGGTCCGGACTGGACTTTCGGTTTCTGGCCCAGCCTCAGCTCGGCACACCGCCCCACTGAGCAGCAGCAGCAGCAGCAGCAGCCGGAGCGGCCAGAGCAAGGGACGCAGGGACATGACCAGACCAGGTTGGGGCACCGGGGCACCAGGGCAGGCTGTGCGCGTACAGGCTACCAGGACGCGTTCCCTCAGCTCCGGGCCAGACTGGTATGGGCGGGTCGCAAGGAGCGAGCTCCTCCTCCCCCTGGTTGTCCCCACCTCCTAGAGGGAAGAAGCCAGCATTCCCAATCCTGCGATCCAAGGTGCCGAATTCTGACCCATCCGTTGGCCTTTCCGGCCCATGACGAGGGTCATGTGATAGCACCTATTTGCCATTTCATTATCCACTGTAAAGGGGGCGTTAGTCTCTAACCTTCGAATCACGGGAGGCACAATTATTCCCATTTTACAGCTAAGGAACCTGCCCAAGGAGGTCATCGTGCCAACTGGTGACAGACAGGGTTCAAGCACAAGACTGCGTTTGTTCTCTGTTCTTCTAAGATATGTTCCCTCCCACTAAGCTGGCAGAGGCAGGTGTCCAAGACAGTCAACTTTTCACCTCTCCTGGTTGTTCTGCCCTCAGTTACATTCAGAAAGCCTCTGTCCTGGAGTCACTGACCTTTTCCTTCCTGTTTTCCCTCAACACCCTTTCCACAAGAGCAGCGTGCTGCCGTCTTGTGTTTGTGCAAGGACTTCAGGTTTTAGAAGTGGTTCAAGTAATTTTAGGCGGTTTTACCAGTTTCCCTTTTCGTGATTCAAACCCTTCCTGAAAACTTAAGCTGTGGTACCTACATCCCGGTCACTCAAAAGCTGTCATGGGGTCGTTCCATACCACACTCAGGCCGTTTCTTGGTTCATGGTTCTCTTTAGCACTGATATTGTTCTTAGACACAACTGCACCTGTGTAGTAAGCCCCTCAGCCTACACACACCCAACACACACTTCCTCTTATTTGGAACTACCTGCCCTTCCTGCCTTGGCCTTTCTGACGGTTCTCCTTGAACAACCTGCCCTTTCTGAAGGCTCTCCTCTAACAACCTGCCCTTTCTGATGGTTCTCCTTGAACAACCTGCCCTTCCTGCCCTGGCCTTTCCGACGGTTCTCCTCTATCAGTACTCTGTGACTTCTTCCATCTCAAATTTCTAACTGATCTCCTTTAGGTTCTCTTTCCGCAGCCTCTCCAGTGCCTCCATTTCTAGGACCATGCTAATTAAGCTCTCATTTTCTCTCTGCTTTGTGATACTGGGGGAATCCAGTCCAGGCACTGGATTGATGTTGATGTCCCTAACATAGGAATTATTTAAAACAAAAACAGAAATAAATAAGAACCTTCAGTGTCATGGTCTAGATAGATGGACACACTAGTGGTTCAGAGCACTTGCTGTTCTTCCAGAGGACCACAGTTCAACTCCCAGAACCCATACCAAATGGCTCAAAAATGCCTGTAACTGCAGCTCCAAGGTCTCCACCTCCTCTGGCCTCCACATAACCCACAAACAGGTGGCATACAGATACACATACATTCATACACATAAGTACAATAAATCTTTAAAAAAATAACTCATTGCCAGCCAGGTATGGTGGCGCACACCTTTAATCCCAACACTCAGAAAACAGAGGCAGACAAATTTCTTGAGTTTCAGGCCTCCTAGGACTACCTAGTCAAACTGTCTTCATCAAACACACAGAACCCTCACTGTACAGTGAGGTATGGTGATGCACACCTATAATCCCAGCCTTATAAAACCTTTTCTCAAAAATTAATCAAAATGACAGCCAGCAGGAATTCCTGGGGCTGAGGGAATGCTGTATATATTGAGGATATGGGATTACATGGATGGATTCACTTTAAAACCTACCAAATGTATGCCTAAGATTTGTGCATGTGGCTAGGGATATAGTTCAGCAGTAAAATGCTTGTCTGGGGCTGGGCAATGGTGGCACACGCCTTTAATTCCAGCACTTGGGAGGCAAAGGCAGGCGGATCTCTATGAGTTCGAGGCCAGCCTGGTCTACAAGAGCTAGTTCCAGGACAGGCCCAAAGCTACAGAGAAACCCTGTCTCGAAAAACCAAAAAAAAAAAAAAAAAAAAAAAATGCTTGTCTGGGAATCCCCAGCACTAAGAAAAAAAAATTCTGTGTATCTTACTATATGAATATATATTTGGGCAAATACAAAACTACACATCAAAATCTTTCTTGGAAACAGCGGTGGGTAACAAGTCCTAAACAGATGTGTTTAAAGCACTGTTTGACTCCTCAAAAGGCACTGACCAAGCTAGGACCCATATCAGTTCATGCTCTACTCCTCTCGTAATCAGTCTCCCTTCTTTCTGTGCCCAGGAAGTGCACAGGATGAGTTATCCTGTAGCAACCATACTGGACCGTGATGATGGAAGGGAGGTCCTAGGTGGTGAAACACAAAGATGGAAGTCTAGGTCTTGCTAAGTGGAGACCCACCATGCTAGTTCTGCATTACCTACCAACACCTTCTAATGGAGACAAAAAGTTCTATCATATTTTTGTCTTTTAAAGGTAAGTAGCATTCCCAAGCTCCCCTCTTTAGATCATTCTGTACATTGCTACATACATTCATGTCACCTGCCACATCACCAAAAGCTTACATACTGCCCAGTGACTAAAACTGACTCCTTGACATGCCAGCTAAAGTTTGTCACCCAGCTGTCTTTTCCCATTAAACTGAAAGCCTCTAAGTCCAGTCCTGTTGAGTGGTGGTGGCACACACCTTTAATCCCAGCACTTGGGAGGCAGAGGCAGGCGGATCTCTTGAGTTGGGTTCTTCCTGCCTCAGACTCCTAAGTGCTGAGATAATAGGTGTGTCCTCCTTGGCTCTGAAGAGTGAGACAAGAGACAGCTTCGTGACTCTCATTTTTATATCTTCAGTGTTCATGCCTGACACATAATGCGTATTAATCACATCAGATTTCCCTGCTTCAGATGAGTCTACTATGTGTGTGCTCTCAGCTCAGTGCCCCCCACCTGTCCTAGACCCTCCAGGATGTTTAACTTTTTCCAAGCCCTAATTCTCCTAGTTAAGCTTCTGAAGTTTCCTCCTATGTAGCTATTGTGCATGACTCGTTTCTCTCTTCTGTTTCCGTCAGGGAGTTAGCACACAGACAAGGACAAAGTAGGACATGCCTAGCGCCCCCTAGGTACCAGCTGCATGATACTGGACAAGTTTTTATTTGACTTTTCAAACGGTTTCTTGTAACCTGGCGTCAAAGCAAAGTTGCCTTAAACCCCCTTTTTTAAAAAAATTCATTTATTTACGGCATGTGTTCACAGGCAGGCATGTGCCATGACATGTATGGAGAATTATTTGTGCCATGTGTTTACAGGGAGTGGGTGCCGCGGTAGGTGTGGCGTTGGAAGACAACTTGGGGAGGGAGAGCCGTCCCACTACATCAGGTCCCATGCAGAACTCAGGTGGTCTGGCTTGGTGGCGTCTTTTCCTTCAGAACATCTCCTAGCTCAGCCCTGGATTCCAGTCCCTCCTCTACCTTCCAAATGCTGGAATTACAAGCATTCAAAACACATCTAGCCAAATGTTTTATTTTTAATAAATTGTTGAACTATTAGATGAAAAAAATTGAAATATCTAACTATACTTTGAAAATCCCTAAGACAAATATATAAGTTTCAGTTTAAGTAAAATAGCACATGTGATGTGAACTCGTATTTTAACCCCTTCCCAAATATGTGCACGTTTAGAAAAAGAGCTGGGCTGGGGCTGCAGCTAGGTAGTGTTTGGTTGGTATGCATAAAACCCTGGGTTCAACACAGCATTGCAGTCACTGGGCTTGGTGGCAGGCACATAGCCTTGACGCCAGCACTTGGGAGGAGCCTGAGCTCATAGGCCAGCTGGGACACACAAGACTCTCGTTCCGGTTCCCTTTTCCTTCTTGGCCCCTTCAGAGACGGAGTGTGAGCCTGGCGACTGTCAGAGTTCTGAGCCATTCACTGTTGACCTGCACCCTGCCAAAAGGCAGTGTCAGCAGTGCTGGGGTTTCTGCCTTCAGACAGGCTATGTGGTCCTGGCTGGCCTGGAGCTCAAGCTATGGAGACCAAGCTGGTCTAGAAACCACATGGATCTGCCTGCCTCTGCCTCTTGAGTGCTGGAATTGAAAAGCCATGTGCCACCCCACCTGGCTGAGACTCTGTCTCTTAAAAAAAATAAAAGGAACCCAAAGGATGCACCCAAAAATGGCTGAGGATGGGTAGGCTTTTTGATGGGAGTGGGAAGAGTAAAGGGGACAGGTACAACATGCTGTCCTACCAAATGTATGCCCAATATCTGTGCATGCTCACCTACTATCTGGACCACTGACAATAAAAACTACTTGGTTATAAAAATAAAATATGTGAGTGAACAAGATCTGAATCATTATAAGACAGTGGTTCTCAAGCTTCCTAATGCTGCAACCTTTAACACAGTTCCTCATGTAGTGATGACTCCAACCATAAAATGACTTCCTTGCTACTTCATAACTATATCTGATAGCCTGTAGAGGCTATTTCATGAGTGTGCTACCAAAGCCAATGGACCCTGGTAGAAGACTAAAAAGACCCTGTAAAGGTCATGAACTCTGTAGGTGAGAGTCTTGAGCTGCATCTTAAAGTAGTACTTGTTTTGCTTTTTAGAGTCTTGGTTTGTTTTTTGGTCTCTGTTACGGCTGACCTTGAACTCCAGCTCCTCTTGCTGTCACCTATAAGTACTAAGATTATACCAAGTGTTTAATCTAGGGTAAGGTAGGTTATGAACCCAGGACTTTGCATAACAAGCAAGCACTGTACCCCCTGAACTACGTCCCTAGCCCCTTAATGTGGGATTTCTAAGTAAGTGAGAAAAAAGGGTTATTAAAGGCAAAGGGCTGGATGTCTGGAGGGAATGCATGGGCCAGAGGAACTAAAGCCAAGTAGAGAGGCAAGTGGAAGGAAAGTAAGAGAACCTTGAGTGTGGGAGACAGTGGAGGGCCGAGTGTCTGAGCACAGCTGTCCAGCCCAGCACAGGGCAGCGGCACACAGGCTGTCTGGGTAGCAGGCTCTGGACAGCACGACTGGAGGGAGGTAGAGAGGGGAAGTGAAGGCAGCAGTGGGAAGAGGAAGCCTGTCTAAAACAGTAGCTCACTGAGGGGCTTGGACAGGTGGTGTACCTTTAATCTCTGAAGAGACTGGCAGAGACACTTTGGATCAAGTTCCAGGCCAGCAGGCCCAAGAATAAGACCCTGCCGCCTGCACCCCCCCAAAAAAAAACCACCCCACTGAGGACAACTTACTGAAATACCCCAGGAAGGGTCAGGGAAGAATCACTTCCGTTGGACTGAGAAGGAACCTGAATTGTGATTCTGATAAAGGCAGGAAAGCTGCCTGGTAGAAAACCACATCGGGAAATGCCTGAGCCTCGGAAGTGCTCAGAGTCAACTCACCCACACCACAGCCAGGTGTAAGCGGAGCACTGCTTCCCACAATTCCCTCTGCTGCTGGGCATTCAGTTCACCCACACCGCAGCCAGGTGTAAGCGGAGCACTGCTTCCCACAATTCCCTCTGCTGCTGGGCATTCAGTTCACCCACACCGCAGCCAGGTGTATGGGGCACTGCTTCCCACAGCCCCTCTGACACTGGGGACTGAATCACATCCTGTGTTTTTCTGGTACTGTGGATGGAACCCAGAGCCTTGAACATCGGAAGTGCATGCTCTACTGGCCCTTTTAGGTATGGTTTATGCACTGCATCATCCAAGAGTGACAGCCAGCACCCAAACCCTGTGGAGCACCATCAATCACATCCATGCAAGGTGTGGCGAAGTCAGAACACACACTCCCCCTCACCTGTAACCTGTAGCAGTAGGGTCGTTTACGCTGCATTTGGAAAACAGTAAATTCCTGGCCACAATCTCAGCCTTCTATCCCGTAAGTGCCTGTATTCGACCCCGACCTTGCCAAGATGGTTGTTGATTGTGTCTGCAGTACCAGGGATTAAATCCAGGGCCCCTAAGCAAGTGATCAATCAGTAAACTACACCCAGCCCTGTCCAAAATAAACAGAATGGAGGGGTGGGGGGAGGGGCACAGGTAAAAGCAGTTCAAAACCTTCTGCCTGGCCTGCCAGCTAGTTCTCAGGAAGCGGGCCTGTGAGAGGTGAGTGGGAGGAAGCCTGTGTAGAGAACCGCTCAGTCCACACACAGGGCACAGCCGTTTTACCTTCAGCGTCCTTTCCACTTCCACAACCAGCTTAGAAGCCACACTGGCTCTTACTGAAGCCCAGACACTGCCCTACAACTGGTGGCCAGGGTGACATACACACAAGCACTTACCTTCCAGCTTTGCCAGGCAACAGTCCTGAGCCAGTGTCCTCACTTCCAGACCCTTACTGCCTTGGCCAACTTTGCTCCCGCCACCATGCTGAAGGTTCCCACTTCCTTGGCCCTGACCCTCTCTGCGCCTCTCTCACAAACTCAGGGCCATTCTTACCCCTTCCAGCAATTAGGGTCAGGAAACCCAATTAGAAAAGCTGCGGAGGAAGGAAAGTATTTGGCTTCTGCCATTCCCCAGTGACCTCTCCAGCTACTGGGTTAGAGAGTGAACCAAAGATGGTGCTTAGTGCTACGATAGCCTGCCCTGTACTGACCAGCAGGAAAGGAGGGGCATCCTCCTTGGCCATTCCCTAGATTTCAAAAGATTCCGGAGCATCCTGAAGTAGATGTCCAGCTCCCCCTGAATACAGTGGTTTAACTCATCTTAAACAAACACCTAAATACAGAGAAAGGAATACATTTCTGCTCACTTTCTAGCTGAACATGTGTGCTTAAACTGGAGCAGATGCAGAAGCCCCACAAGCTTCAGGCTCCACCACAAGGTGAGAAACACCCGGAGGGCAGCTCTGCCTTCCCCACCTGGGCTGCTCTAAGCCCCTCCTCCAAGTTCATTTTCCCCACCTGGGCTGCTCTAAGCCCCTCCTCCAAGTTCATTTTCCCCCACCTGGGCTGCTCTAAGCCCCTCCTCCAAGTTCATTTTCCCCCACCTGGGCTGCTCTAAGCCCCTCCTCCAAGTTCATTTTCCCCCACCTGGGCTGCTCTAAGCCCCCTCCTCCAAGTTCATTTTGGAAGCTGCCTTACCCAGATTATTCTGAAGTAGTATCACTTGGGTCTGGGTCCTTTGCCAAATTATGAACATACAAGCCATGGGAGGCTATCTGCCCTGAGGTTCCCTCCCCTAACCCTGTATCCCCTCGGAGCTGATAGGTTGGACAAGAGCAAGAGGGCTCCTCTACCTCCCTTGAGTCTGAGTGATTAAGGGACAAGAAAGAACCTGCTTCTCCAAGTTTTTCTGGTATCACCAGTCTGTCGTTCAACTGAACTGCTTTTTAGTATTTACTTTTTTGAGGGAAGAAGGGGGATAAGACAAACATAGACCAGGCTGGCCTCAAACTTTCAGAGATCCTCCTCCCTCTGCTTTCTGCGTGCTGGGATTACAGGTAAGCACCCCCACACTCAGCTTCTATTATTACTGTCCTATGAAAAATTACCGCTGAGGCTAGGCTCACAGGCACACGCCGGGAATCCAGCACTTGGGGGACAAAGGCAGGAGGAGGGTTACAAATGTGAAGTTAGCAAGCCACACTGTGGTGACCACGATTTTAATCCCAGCACTCAGGAGGCACAGACAGGTGGCTCTCTGTGAGTTTTAGGCCAGTCTGACCTACAGAGCAAGTTTCCAGGAAAGCCAAGATTACACAGAGAAACCCTGTCTCAAAAACCAAAATAAAATAAAAAAGGAAAAGAAAATGCAGTTCAAAAAGTGATCTATTTATTAATAAATAAACAAGCACTTGAGAAAGATGTTCCTAATTTACGAGCTGAGGAAGCCTGGAGGAAGGAAAGTAAGTAATGCTTAAAGACACAGGGTTGGTGAAGGGTTGTGTGGCTCAGTGGTTTGGAAGCCAGAGACATGGACAAAAAGCACTGATTCTTGAGGGTGATGACTCAGCAACAAGAGAAAGGCTGAAAGGAAAACTAGCAAGTAAAGAAATGGAGAAGAAACTGAGTATACATTTAGAACTTCATAGTAGTATGTGGGACTCAAACTCAGTACTGAAGCAAAGAGCAAGAGGGAGGGGGACCCCTGCTCACCGTCCCTGTTCTGTGTGGAGTTGGCCAGTGGCAGCAGCGGAGGGAGAGAAGTGGAAGGAAGGAAGTGTAGGCTTCACGGGAAAGGTGCTTCCCTCTGGACATCTGTGGGGTTTCTGGATGAGCTCAGCACTGGGGATAGGAAATCACACACCCCAGGCACAGCTGTGCAGTGCCG
The DNA here is from genome assembly GCA_004026605.1 of Ondatra zibethicus. NCBI lineage: Eukaryota > Metazoa > Chordata > Mammalia > Rodentia > Cricetidae > Ondatra > Ondatra zibethicus. Next base: position 232,149 of record PVIU01000158.1, read on the forward strand.
CTGCACTGAAAAACAGACCATGTTTACACTGCCCAGATGTTTGCCCTCTGTGCTTACTCACTCCCCAAATCCAGGTCTAGATGGGTGATAAGAAGCCAATCTATGCACAGGGTGGCCATAATCAGACTACAGTCACCTAATCTTCAGGGTTGGAAAGAATAACTTAGAGGAAATAAGGGGCCCTCCATGTTCAGGGCCCTTCAATTGCTTTAGTCTCTAAAGCAATGCTTCTCAGCTCTCCTAAAGCCACAGTCATTTAATACAGTCCCTCAAGTTGTGGTGGCCCCCAACCATAAAAATTATTTTTGTTGCTACTTCATAACTGTAATTTTGCTACTGTTATGAATCATGATATAAATATTTAAGCAGGATATCAGATATTCGACCCCTGTGAAAGGATCACTCAACCCCCAAAGGGGGTCTCAACCCACAGGCTGAGAAACGCTGCCCTACAGTCTATCAACAGCTCCTTCAGGAGTGAGCGCTTCAGAAGTCCGCCAGTCCCGGCTCACGCTCTGCTGCCTGACTCATTTGATTTTCTTCTGGGTGTGACGGGAAGAAGGACTCACAATCAGTGTTCCCAATAAACCTAAGTTCCTCCGTGACTTATTCTCCACCCACTGAAGCACGTCCTCCCACCTCTGCAGAGAGAGAACAGTGTGGAAGGGGACGGTAACAGATGTCCCCGCTGCCGCGGCTGCTGCACAGCATGAAGGGCTCCTCCAGAGCTGCATGAGACAAGTTTAATTTCCAACCAGGGTCACAGCCATTGCATTATCCCACATTTTTGAGCAAGGATAGAGAAGGTAAGTTGTTAACCATACACAGTCTACATTCCAGAGAAAGGAAAAAGAAAAACCCACTTCCAAACTGTAGATACCACTGTAACACCACAAACGCTGGAGGTGGAGGGAAGGGGAATCCCCAGGAAGAAAGCTGGAACAACGAAGATCAAAAATTAAACCAACTTGAGAAAAGCAGGAGAGGGAGTTTACAGAAATGGAATGGAACCCTCAATCCCCAAAGATATGTCAGATGAATGGGAATGTAGAAAGCCCCTACCTCCCCCCAGGAGCCAGAGATGTTACAAGATGTTACTGCCCCCTGCTGGACATATCTGGAGCAGCACCAAGGCAACATCCAAGGCTGCTTCAGCCTGCTCAGCCTCAGGTTGGTTCCAGGAGGCTGAGAAAAACAAGATGCTGGGGTAGGGGGTGAAGGAGTGGACTGAAGCCTGCAATGTACAAAACCTACTTGGAACTAGCATTTAAGCAGGGAAGGTCATAGAGCATGGCAGAGAAAGAGGCAAAGTCCTCACCAATCACAAAGAGTAGAAAATCAAGAAGAAGACAAAAACAAGGAAAAGAAAAACAAACAGGCAGCAGCAACAGTGAATGAACAGTGAAGCAAAGCAGAGTTCACAGAGTGGCAACCAATGTGGGGGAAAAAATCAGGAAACAGCCAAGAAAGTGTGCAGGGTAGTGTCTGGACCGACAGTAATGAACCCATTTTAAAATGAAACAGAATCCCCAGCACCCCCCATGTACACATCAAATACCACACACACACAAACACGCACGCGCAGTCTACAGTACACACCCACATGGCATCTGGGGTTTAGTAACACAGCACTAAGTGCACTGAGGGGAACACCCCTGGAACTTCTCACAGTTCAGCTGGGCTAAGCTGGGGAGCCCATGTGCCTGCTGAAGACAAAGCCAGAGTGGCGCTCACACTGCCCTCCTGGAGGAGGTCCAGGGTCCCGACCTTAGCAGAGAGGTTATGGGCAGCTGGTTTGGAGCTCAGGGCGCAGCCAGCACACACAGGAGCCCACAGAGCAGCCACAGCTTCACTGCAATGACTACATCAGGACCCAGGTCAGAGCATCAGGAATAAGTGCCCTCTTACAGACCTGCAGCAGCAGCATCTGAACAAGCAAAGAATGATGGAGGGAGGTCCCTGAAGATCACTGCCCAGCGCCTGCCACACAGGGTCCTGCCTCCTCCACTCCAACTCCCCGAACCTATTCAGGGAAGTGTGTGAAGGCTGAGGAAAGCCGCCAGGAAAGAGGCGGACAGGGCAGTAAGGAGAGTCTGAGGCCTGCCAAGAGCAGAAACTCATCTTTTAGCTGGTCCTGCACTAGAAAGAGACTGGAGCAGAGGGGTTGATACTGAGGTCTGCTATGTCACCCCTACTCCATGGCCCCTCGTTATCCCACCTGGTCAGTCCTCAGCATGTCAGCTGACTACTAGGTGAGAAAATCTGACAAAGGACAGATGGAGCCCCCAGCCCGAAAGATCAGAAGCCTGAGGAAGAAGCAGGAGCAGGACTGCTCCATGTCTTACCTTTTCCTAGTAATAAGAACAAGATAGAAAACAGACTACACTCCACCCCTCAACATGCAGGTCCCACTAACCCATCTCCCTCTGAGCTCTTATGATGGAGGGGGAGGACCAATAGAACACTCTGGACTGATCAAATTGAGTGGGTTCCTCTCTCCTCCCTACCAGCGATGCAGCGTAGAATGGCATCTCCTTAGGAACAGTCATCTAGAGATAAATGCCATTTCCTGCGCTCACAAGGGTGGAGAAAAAATACAAGGAAGACGGTTGCAGAGTCTGCCGTCTAACATCCATGAACACCACCTGCAGGGAGGAAAGCAATGGGACCCACCCACATCTCCCTTATCTCACCAACACAGAAGGGGCAGATGACAGGTTCCACTGGGCAGTGTCCTGGCTGCAAGCCCTGAGCTGCACTCCACTCCCTCCCCCCAACCCCCACATATATATCTCTCTATACACATATATACAGGCGCACACATGCACGCACACACAGAGAGGCCCGTGCAATTTCCATGTAGAACAGGAGAGGGGGTAGAAGGAAAGGAAGACAGGGAGGAGAGTGGCCAGGGAGACAGGGAAGGGGCTCAGAGGCCAAGAGCACAGCAACCAGTGCCAAACAGCAAACATAGAGAACACCCCACTCTTCCTCCTGAAACCCAACAGGGAGACCACCCCATGAAACCATAACAGCCTCATTTGTTTTAAATCCAGTAAATTGGAATGATTCATCATCAGGACAGCAGTTGGGGACCGATCATGTCAGTGGACAGGGAAGGAGGAAGGGAGGCACAGGAGGCAAGGCTCTTGCTGGGCATGTAGACATGATACCCAGGACCTTGGCCACACTTTCAAGAGGAAGGAAGGGGGAGATGGGAGTAGGGAGACAACGGGTACGTGTCAGGAGTGGGTGGGGTAGTCAGATAGGGCTGCCTGGCTCTCACTTCTTGTTTTTGAGCTGATTGGCCAGCCAGTCCAATCCTTCATAGAGCCCATCCCCGCTGGTAGCACAGGTGGCCTGGATGTACCAATTGCGGTGACGCAGAGAATGCAGCCCCAGCTTGTCTGTGATTTCAGCAGCATTCATAGCATTCGGCAAATCCTGCGGTGCAAGGGAGACACACACAAAGACACCTCAGAATCTTGTGAAGTTTTCTAAAGAACCCATTTAACAACGGCACATACATGGCCACCTTCTCCTTCAGGCCTCACAGTCCCAGAACTCCACACCCAGTGAAGTAGACAGCTATTCCATGAGGAGGGTTATAAACGTGTGATTCAGACAGCCAAAAGGTTAAGTCCACTACAGTGCACAGCAGGAAAGATAAAAATCCTCAAGGGACTTATCTACCACGTTAATCCTGAGGCTAAAATGCTGCTAAACACAACTGGGTTGGGGACAAGGGAAGGGGCATCAAGAAGTCAACTGCTTGTATTTCCCACATTACCAAATTGACAACAGTAGTCACGGGACTTTCCGTACAATGAACCCCAAGGCTCCACCATTTCTATAGTCAGGTTGCTCTCTCCCAAATTAGGAAAAGGGAGACATCTCACCTGTTTGTTTGCAAACACAAGGAGCACAGCATCCCGGAGCTCATCCTCCGCCAGCATCCTCATCAGCTCCTCTCGGGCCTCATTTACTCGTTCCCGATCATTGCTGTCAACCACAAATATCAAGCCTAGAGAAGCAGAGAGAACATGGAACACACAGAGGTAACAGATGTCTCCTTCCCCATCACCACACCCATCAAAAACATTCCCCTTTCTCCACTTCCAGGAGCTGCATCAGGGCAAGGGCTGGTTACCCACAACTGAAGAGGACAGCCATGCTCTGCACAAACCCAGCAAAGCAATGCCAATCCCAGGTTTGTCTGCCATACCTTGGGTGTTCTGGAAGTAGTGTCTCCAGAGAGGCCGAATCTTGTCCTGGCCACCTACGTCCCATACTGTGAAGCTGATATTCTTATATTCCACTGTTTCCACATTAAACCCTTTGGGGGAGAAAATGTCAATAGCCACTGGCCTCAAACCCCAGACTTACAAACAGTGACCACCCAGTGAGTTTCCTTCATTTCTTTCTTCTCAGCTTTGGACAAGACACCAACAAAAGAAAGCTTAAGGGGTCCTAGGACCTGGTAATCCTTGACCTGGGTAGCCTAAAAGAAAATCTAAAGGAGCAGGAAGATGGTTCAGTGGTTAAAAGCACCTGTTCTTGCAGAAGACTAGGGTTTAATTCCTAGTACCCAGAGTAGCTCACAACCATCCAAAACTCCAGTTCCAGGGGATCTAATTCCCTCTTTTATGTTCCATGGACACTAGGCATGCATGCATATGGTGCGCATACATACATAGAGGCAAAACCTAAACGCACACATAGAAATAAGTATATATGTTACACACACAAAGGAAAATCTAAGAAATTAAAAACAATGATGTCTGATGAGAAGGGTCACAGCTTCCTGGGCAATATGAGTCAACTTTCACGACTCTATTCTGTCCCTTTATCATTAAAATGTATTTAAGCTAAGCTGTGGGGCTGAGAGGTGGAGAAAAGAATGAGACATGAGCTACAGTGCTGGAGCCCCAAGCCTCAGGATGATGACCACAGCCCCAAGTCTGTAGCAAATGTTCTCCTCTGAGCAGGCGGGTCTTAACCAAGATCGCCACTGAAGATCTAAACCAAAGCAATCCCAGGCCTCTGGCAGGAACATCAAAGCCCTTCACCTGCTTTCCAAACATCACAGAGAACAAACCAACTCTAATGCCTGAGGGCAACTGTTGAGTGCCAGGCTGCGGAAGTTCCCGCATCAGGGAGGGCCAGGGCAGGCAGGCAAACGGCAGCTCCGGCACCTGCCAGTAAGTTAAACAGACACTCTCTCTGAAGCCCATGAGATGTGTGGACTTGCCTGGGGAGAACAGCCCAGGTGGGAGATCCATGAGCAGGCCTCCAGCCTTCCCTCAGTCCACAGACAAGCTTGCCCTTACCGATGGTCGGAATGGTGGTGACAATCTCTCCCAATTTTAGCTTGTACAGGATGGTGGTCTTCCCAGCAGCATCCAGGCCCACCATTAGGATGCGCATCTCCTTCTTCCCAATTAGGCTCTTCAGAAGGTTTCCAAAGATATTACCCATGATTACAGTAGCTGCTTTCTGAGGTCAGTGGGACCCAGGGAGGGACAGTGGTCGTCTGGTTTTAGCCTGGTTCTTGGTATGGAGAGCTTGAACCTAGAGAAAGGAAATAGAAACGCCCTACCATCATTTGCTTCTAAGGCCTTGAGATTCACAGAAATTGCCAAAGTCACAGCTGGAGTTCATTCACTACTGGCTGAGCACCAGGTAGGGACTACGAATACCAAGGCAACTCACACACAGACTGAACTTTTGAAAGCAGAGACAAAGCAGGAGACATGCAGGACCCTTGCTATGCCAGTAACCTACTGCAGGGACTCTAGGGAGGTTGCTTACTTCATCTTTGCAGATTTGAACCTAAAAATCGAGACCGTTCTACCTGGTGATTTCTAAAGTAATTTCAGTTCTGATGTTCTCTGTTACACCCCAAAGCACCACAAACCCATTTGTGCCTCTCCCTCCACCAACCTTACCCAGACTTCTGAAGAGGGCAGAATAGAGTGGACTGAGGAGTGGCTCTCTGTGACTCCTGCCGAGGCTCAGGCTTGCTGGTTCCCAAGGTTTACTTACACTCTGCTCTAATCAAGAGCAGTTTCTTCCCTGCCTGTAACTGTAATTCGATTTCCTTCCACGCTAACGTAGATGAGGAAATCAGCAAGCACGACTGCAATGGAAGAGCCTATCTTTTCTACTCTGAGCTGCTGCAATATGCCCTGTCCACACAACTACATACTGAGCTGGGAATGTGGGGAGCTCTGCACCCTCTGCAGCCCACCCGAGGAGAGCTGTGCCACAAGGTCACCTGCAATGAGGTGATATCTCATTCCTGCATCTTCCCTAACCCCTAAGCCTGTTCTCCACAAAACAGCCAGAGTGATCTTAGAAGCCAATTAAGGTCATGTGGTTCTTCTGTTCAAAACCTTTGGTTGCTTCAAGCTCCCTTTTAGTAAACCCAAAAGCCCTTGCAGCTTTGTGTTCCTAAAACATAGAACAATACCTGGTGCAATTCAACAGTTAAATTAACTCCTAAGGTCTCTATTCAGCAAACTGAATGTTCACACACGGTATACAGCAGACACCTAACACACACCTGCTAAGGACGAGGAGAGCAGAAGAACCACGGTTAAAGATGTAAGACACCAGGGCTGGAGAGATGGCTCAGTGGTTAAGAGCACTGACTGCTCTTCCAGAGGACCTGGGTTCAATTCCCAGTACCCACATGGCAGCTCACAACTATCTGAAGATCCACTTGCAAAGGATCTGACACCTTCACACCAATGCACATAAAATAAAATTAAATAAACCATAAAGATATTAAAAAATTTAAAAATATATACTAAAAAAAAAAGATGTAAGACACTAACATGCCCATTCCAGCTACTGCTATCGACAGAACTCATGCGCATATGCATTCATCCCCTTTCCAGTCACAGGACAGCCACAGACACGTGCACCTGAGACACATGCTAGCTCACACCTATAATCTCCTCAATCAGGAAGTGGAATGAGAAGAATCTTAAGTTCCAAGCCAGTTCAACAGCAAGACCACCCCTCAAACAAACACTTTTAAAAAATGTTTTATTATTTTTATATTTACTTTACTTTAGGCATGAGTATTTGCTTGCATATACGTCTGCACCATGTGCATCCTTGTGCCCACAGAAGGCATCAGATTTCACTGGAGTTATGATCAGTTATGATGGGAGCTAGACAGATGACTCAATGGTTAAGAGCACTGGCTGCTCTTCCAGAGGACCCGAGTTCAATTTCCAGGAACCACATGGTGGCTCACAGCCATCTGTAATGGGATCCAGTGCCCATTTTCTGGCCTGCAGGCATACATACACACAGAGCATTCACATACATAAAAGATGTAAATAATCTCTAAAAAGAAATGATCAGTTGTGAGCTACTATATGAGTGCTGAGAACTGAATGAACCCAAGTCTTCTGCAAGAACAAGTACTCTTTACCATTGAATCATTTCTCCAGCCACCTTAAAATGTATGCGTTAGGGTCTTAGTTCCCTAAGATGAACTTCTGATCCTCTTGTCTCTACCTCCGAAATGCTAGGATTATAGGTGTACCCTACCACTTATAAACATAACTCTGAAACAATTTGCATTGGGGGCTCAGAGCCACCCATGCCAGACAGTTCTCTGTGTCTCAGAAGGCATGTGTCAGCAGCAGTTTATTCAGCAGTCACCACAGCCAGCTGCTGGCATTCTCTAGAGTCTGGAAACCAGGGACACATACACCCCAAACTCAGAAGGCAAAGGAACAGGTCAAGACAGAGTACATCTACACCCAGTGTGAAAGGTAGAAGGCAAAGAACCCTACTCACAAGGTAAAGCCTGCAAGCCTGAAAACTTCTTCAGGCTTATTTTGTTGTTTGGTTTTCCCTACTCATCTGTAGCAAATTCCAGACCAGTGCATAGAAGTCAGATCGCAGCTCCTGGAGACTAAAGTACTAGATTGTCCAAAAATAAAAAAGAAACAATGAATGCAACAGAGGGCTTCATCTTCAGACATCCCCAGACACCCACTAATGAGCCAGGAGGTTCCCCAGATGAGTCCTGCCTCTGACCCAGGAAGCTCATATTCCAGAGACAGGGCTTGGCTCAACCTCAGCCATGATGACCATAGCCTGCCTTGCCACCACCCTTCTTGTGCCAACTCATCCAGTCAGGTCTAGGGCTCTTGTGCAGGAAGGGGCAGAGGATGACAGGGGCACTATCTAGCTGCTAAAACCAGGTCATGACAACCGTGTCAACCTCAGGCAGATGGACTTCTGGTACCATGACAAAGAAAACCTCCAAGTCTGGGATCAAGCGAAAAGGTGATATTTGTTGAAGGTTTGTTATTAGGCTCTGCCTGAAATCTTAAACTTATGTCATACATTTCCCACTGTCCTTCATGACCAAGCTAGCACCGATTAAAACAGAGAGAATCATAGCTGGAAGGGAAGATCAGCAGCCAGTACCTTGCTCAGAACCTGTAATAACCCTTTGTTCTGCTTCTCTGCTCAGCTGGCATGCTGGTTACCACTCAGAGCTGACCATGGAGACATGTGCCTCTAGTTTCAGCACTGTAAGGCTGACGCAGGACGGCTGGGAAAAGAGCAGCTGACAGTGACACCTGCATCTATGCCGTAGTATGCCCTTGGAAGATCCCCGAAAGACCTGAGCTTCTCATGCAGTGTGTATTACCGTGTGAAGCTTGCTTTCTTATAAACTGGCACATAATTGTCTCCCTAATTAAAATGCAATCCCCACTGCAAGACCTATATCCTTTATTTACTTGAGGCCTGTCTTCACTCCCTTGTTTAGATCACTATGAATGCTCTGTTATACATATTGACTTGAACCTCAACTAGAGATATCCCTGTATCATTTCTTCTGTCCAGTAGGATTGGTATCTATATACTGTTAGTTGATCAAATGTACTGTCAAGCGTGGAATGATGGTATACACTTGTGGTCCTAACAGACTCGGAGGCAAGTGGCAGGAAATGACTCTTCTAGAGGACTGGGGTTCAATTCCCAGCACCCACACTAAGATCTGACATTTTTCACACATAAATACATTCATGCATGCATGCATGCATGCATGCAAAACAACGCACATTTTTAAAAGGGGGGCACTTGGGAGGCAGAGGCAGGTGGATCTCTGTGAGTTCGAGGCCAGCCTGGTCTACAAGAGCTAGTTCCAGGACAGGCTCCAAAGGTACAGAGAAACCCTGTCTCGAAAAACAAAAAATAAAAAAACGGGGTGGGGGCTCAAAGGCAAAAGGATCAGAAGTTCAAGGCCACCCACAGGAATCAAGTTTGATTCCAGACTGAGCTACTGGAGTTCTAGCAGGGTTTTGCCTGCATGCATGAATGTGTACCACGTGCATGCCTGGTAAACCAGATCCTCTGGAACTAGAGTAACTGATGGTTGTAAGTCACCATGTGGGCGATGACAACCAAACCCTGGTCCTCTGCAAGAGCAACTTGTCTCTTGAAGACCACCTCTCCAGTCTGTGTGCACATTTTTATTTCTAGTGCAGGAACACCTCTGAGTCTGAGGCTAGCCTGGTCTACAGGGTGAGTTCCAGGGCTACTAAGTGAAACCCTGTCTTGAAAAAACAAACCAAAAGGCCGGGCCATGGTGGTGCATGCCTTTAATCCCAGCACTCGGGAGGCAGAGGCAGGTGAATCCCTCTGAGTTCGAGCCAGCCTGGTCTACAGAGCAAGTTCCAGGACAGCTAGGGCTGTTACACAGGGAAACCCTGTCTCGAAAAAACAACAAAAAATACTAGAGCAAAACTGGTGAAATTTCCCCTTTTCATTAATATGTAAATGAAGTTGATGAAGATCTAATTAAATATTTGATAGCTACTAAGCACCTTCCCAGAGCAATCAGGGTTTATGACTCCCTTTTAGTGTAATTGGGAGCTTGGTTTAGCATTCCAAAGGAGACCTGGCTTCTTTGACTTTCTCTACCCCTCTCTGCTTATGCACTAGGAGATAGTATGTGTCACCAGGACAGTGACAGCAGCTTTTAACAGTGTGCCAAGAACACAAATCCCTGGCTATACAAACAATTACTATCTCTTTGGTTGTAAACCTTAGCCTTTTTAAGGGCCAAGCCATCTCTCTAATCCCATACAACTCCCTGCACCAGAATGCATTCCTAGGAAAACCGCAAGTAAGCTGGCCATGGATCTCAGCTGGAAGAGCACTTTCCCAGCATGTATGTTTGAAACCTTGAGTTTGATCCCTAGTTCTTCGTAAAACCATTTGTGGCGGGAGCATGCCTGCAATCCCAAGAGTCCTGGGAGATGATCAGCTCAAGGTCATCCTCAGCTATGAGACGGGTTGGAGGCTAGCCCAGAGTATGAGACTCTGTCTCAAGGGGAGGGGGAAAGAAGTGAAGAGGAGGAAGAAAGAAGAAAAGGGAGGGGTAGGCCAGGAGAGACAAAGCCTGAACTGTCCCCCTATTTACCCAAGTTTCTCCCTTTCATACAGATGGTACCCTGTGTGGATAGGGCAAAATGGCCAGGGTTCCAAGGACTGTTGAAAACAGAGAATGAGAGACTCAAGATAAATAATGGATAGTAGTAATACCTCTTAACAGAGTATCTCAATATTCTAGTTTAAATTCAGAAAACTTTGTTAATTGGGGGTAAAAATAACGAGGGGCCCAAAACTGTGGTCTGGCACAAAGTGGAGCCCTCCAGGAGTTCAATCAAGCACACGGACTGACTGAAGGCTCATTTGAAGACATCCTCACCTGAGGATCACATCTATTCCTACTCCTCCACTCCCAGCAAAGACAGCTGTTGCTATAGCTGGCTACTCAGCCACCTTGGCTTATGTATTCTGCAGAAAACATGCCTGCCTTGACCTTAAGGGCATTCTGATGGTCACAGCCCAGTCGGCCACATACACTCCTCCCATTTGAGTCCAATGCTGGACCAAGCATGTATCCTATCAGAGGGGACAGGCTTCATATCTGGCATTACCCCCTCTTCTTTGGGGTTCAAAGGAAGGCAGAAGAACTTTTCAAACCCTCTGCCGCCAAGCTAGGTAAGATAAGACCAACTATGTTCCCAACTATGTTGAGGTATTGCTAATAGAAATGCTATCTGAAACACTGATAAACAAAAGACCAATAGTTTAGAGCATGGTAAGCCTGCACTAGTCTCCAGAATAGTTGGTTTGTAAAGCTGTAATGTATTTTTAAGTATATCTTTTTGATTTTGAGAGAGGGTCTCTCTATATAGAATTGTCTGGCCTTGAACTAGCATAAATCCTCCTGTCTCTGCCTCTCTAGTGCTGGGGTTAAAGTATGTACCACCATGCCTGAAGACATCTGTAAATTGTAAGGTTTTTTTGGTTTTTTTTTTTTCCCCCGAGACAGAGTTTCTTTGTGGCTTTGGAGCCTGTCCTGGAACTAGCTCTGTAGACCAGGCTGGTCTCGAACTCAAAGAGATCCGCCTGCCTCTGCCTCCTGAGTGCTGGGATTAAAGGCGTGCACCACCACCGCCCGGCAAATTGTAAGTTTTGTCTTAAGAACACTTAAGTTAGAAAACAAGAACCGATTGATATCTTAGTAATGTGTAAGATTTTCAAAGTCAAGAAATCACTTCTTTTGTTCTGTTATCAGTGATTCATCAAAAAGTCCACAGAACGGGGATGAGGGGACTAAGGGGATGAACTCAGTTGTATAGAGCTTGCCTACCCTGTAGAAAGAGTTCATTCAATTCCAGGACTGCAAACCAAGGAGGTAATGGCACACAACTATAGTTCCAGTACTAAGGATGGAGGGAGAAATACTAGAAGTTTAAGTTCATCCTTGGCTACACAGCAAGTTACGTGTCAGCCCATGAAAAAGACAAAGCAGTAAAGGGTAATTCCCAGACACAAATCTCAGGTTACACCTGCACAACTCTCGAAGGAAAGAGTAGTAGCCATCAGGTAGTCAAGTGGGAATAGATATGAGGAAACCTATGTGCAAAGGCATAAAGATCTGAGTCACAGTTCACATACTTTATTGAACAAATGAAAGTGACAAGGGATGGTAGTGGAGAGATGAGGCGGGGACAGATCCTGAAGGACCTTAAAAGCTATAGTATAGGAAGGGTAGTATGATCAAATACTTTAGAAAGACCATTCTAACCTGAAGGACCTTAAAAGCTATAGTATAGGAAGGGTAGCATGATCAAATACTTTAGAAAGACCATTCTAACATTCACAAGTAAATTAAGAGGGCAAAACTGAAAGCAAAAAACACATGACAAGTACAATAATACAAATGAGAAGTCAAAATTCTTTTTCTTAAAGATTTATTTATTTATTATGTATACAATATTCTGTCTGCATGTACACCTGTAGGCCAGAAGAGCCAGGTCTCATTATGGATGGTTGTGAGCTACCTACCATATGGTTGCTGGGAATTGAACTCAGGACCTCTGGAATAACAGCTAGTGCTCTTAACCTCTGAGCTATCTCTCCAGCCCTAGAACTCAAAATTCTTAACCAGGTTTGGAAGTAGTTAGGGTTCCCAGCACCCATGCAGTAGCTCACAACTATCCTAGCTCCAGTTCCAGGGGATCTGATGCCCTCTTCTGCTTTCACAGGCACTGCATGCAACATATGGTACACTTACAAAGATGCAGGCAAAATATGCATATACATAAAAAATAAGTTAAAACTAGGTTCTTGGTAACAAGAGGTAGCAACAGAAGATGAGATGGACTTGAAACATCATTATGACAGAACTCACTGGGCACTAATGTTACACACCTTTAATCCCAGTACTTGGGAGGCAGAGGCAGGAGAATCTCTATGAGTTTAAAGTCAGACTGCTCTACATAGCAAGTTCCAAGATGAAGGCCACATAGAGATCCTGTCTCAAAAAAATGTAAACTCACAGGTTCACTCACTGATTGAATGTAAGCAGGAAGAGCGGAAAAGCCAAACATGACTTGGGAACTCAGTGGCAATTCTTCAGGCAGAAAAAAACAGAGGAATAGGTCTAGTGAGGATAAAGATGTTTGCTTTAAAATTTAATACAGATTTTTAAAAAATTAATTACACTTTTAAAATTTATGTATTTTTTAGGTTATGAGTGCTCTGTCTGCATGGAGGACAAAGAGAGCTTCAGATCCCAGTACAGATGGTTGTGAGTCACCATATGGTTGCTGGAAATTGAATTCAGGACCTCTCAAAGAGCAGCGAGTGCTCTTAACAGCTGAGCCACCTCTCCAGCCCGATTACACTTCTATGGGTGTGAGGATGTGGTGTGAGTGAGGTGTGGTGGCTAGAAGACTGGAGCTACAAACTAAGCTACTGCAGTCATCTGACAGAAATGCTGGGGACCTGCCTGCGGTCCTCTGCAAGAGCCCTTTGTGCTCAGACCACTAAGCCATCTCTCCAGCCCTTTTGATGTGCAAAAGCATGAAGTTCAATAGACAGGAGTGGTCTGGGACCTTGGAAACCACCCATGCAAAAAGCACCTGAAGCGTAAAGGAACCAAGATGGCTGACTCTCCCAGAGCCACTCTTCACGTTTCTTCTAGTCAGACCCCAATCTGTTTAAAACTATGGAGACACAGAATATGAAATATATTTCAGCAGAGATGGCTCTTCTAAGCTCTAAGGAATGGAGAATGACGTCGGTAAGATGTGGGGAAGTTCCCAGGAGCATCTAAGAATGCTTTCTCCAATCTTTAAAAAGAACATAAGTGTTCTCTTGTCCAGCCTTCAGCTGATACACAAAGAAGAGATGTTAGACTAGGGGGCAGCTCACACCTGGAATCTCAGCACTCCAGAGGCTGGGGAGAGTTTAAGGATAGCCTGGACTAGAGACTCTGCCTCCAAGAGAAAACTAACCAATTCCTCGTCACTGAAGCACTTGCTTTGAATGCACAGGACCCGAGTTGGAACCCTAGAATCCACGTGAAATAGCCAGCTATGGTGGTACACACTTGCAACCCCAAGCTAGGAAGGCAGAGACAAGGAAGACCCTTAATTCACCTGCTCAGCCAGCCAATCCTAACTGGTGAACTCCAGGCCAAGAGACTCTGCTTCAAAAAAGACGCAAGTCATTCTTAAGGGTACCCACAGTCATCCTTCAGCCTACACACACACACACACACACACACACACACACACACACACACACACACACACACACACACACACACACACACACACTTCACACTCCCATGCAGAAAGGAACGGGGAGGAAGATAGAAAGATGTCCCAGCAGGTCAACACACTTGCCACTAAATATGACAACCTTGGTTTAGCCACCCCGTTCCTTGTGATTATCCTCTGACCTTGACATTTGCCTTCTACCACATACAGAGATAAATAAAATTTGGCAGGGGGGACCTCAAGACATGGTTTCTCTGTGTAGCTCTAGCTGTCCTGAAACTTGCACTGAACTCAGAGATCTACCTGCCTCAGTCTCCTGAGTACACCACCACCACCTGAAAAATAAATGTAATTTTTAAAATTCAAAAGGTTAATTGGGAGGCTAGAACACAGCTGAAAGGTTAAGAGCCAGGCTATATAGTGAGACCCTATTTCGAGTAAAACACAACTGCAAACTCTTAAGCGTCAGATTCACCTGTTAAAGAGAACTTGTGGCTTCTGCAGAGGACCCGAGTTCAGTTCCCAGAACTCACATAGTGGCTCACATCTATCTGTAGTTCCAAGGGATGAGATACCTCATTCTGACCTTCATGGGGACCAAGCACAGATCTTGCACATACAACATGCAGTCCCAACACTTATACAAATAAAAATAACCTTAAAGGACACACATTAAGAGCTCTAGTTGAGAGGCTCTATATGTTAAGAGACATATAAAGGATCACAGTGTACAGGCTGGTGTAGGCTACAGGCAGACACTATCTTACAACAATGTACAGGCCGGCCTAAGCCGCAGGGAGACACTATCTCAACAATGTATAGGCAGTCGAGGCTACAGAAAGACACTACCTTACAACTCACAACAGCCATCCAAGAATAAATAAGAATAATAAAAACAAACTAGTTAGAGCAGAAAAGTGGAAGAATAGGCCCTTTAATGACTAGCCAATGGATTAAATGGAACAAAAGTTGGGGGGAGGAGACTGGGAGGAGTGGAGGAGGGAGGGGAAACTGCAGCTGGAATGTAAATAAACTTTTTTTTTTTAAAGGAACAGGGGCTGGAGAGATGGCTTCCAGAAGACCTAGGTTCAATTCCCAGCAACCACATGGCAGTTTACAACTGTCTGTTACTCCAGTTCCAGGGGATCTGACACCTTCATACCAATTCATACAAAATAAATTTAAGCCGGGTGGTGGTGGCACACACCTTTAATCCCAGCACTTAGGAGGCAAAAGCAGGTGGATCTCTGTGAGTTCAAGGTCAGCCTACTCTACAAACTGAGTTCCAGGACAGCCAGGGCTACACAGAGAAACCCTGTCTTGAAGAAAAACCCAATCAAAACCAAACCAAAACAAAGCGCTGCTCACAGGCTGGGGATGCAGCACTTGCATGTTGTATGCACGAGGCCCTGGCTTCCAACTCCAGCACTGTAGGAAGAAGCCTCTCCGTGCCGCCACGCGACAGCAGTCCTTTCTGGGGTGTGTACACTGTGGAGCACATGGAGGCCAGAGGACAATTTCTAACAAGTAGTTCTTTCCACATGGGTCCCACGGCTCAGACTCAGGTTGTCAAGCCTGGTGAGTCTGTCAGCTGACACAAGGGAAACTCGAGGGAGGAAATGTGCCATCAGACTGCAGGCCCATGTACTGACGACTGGTGTGAGAGGTCCTAGTCCACTGTGGGCAGTGCACCTCTGGGTAGGTGGTCTTGGGCTGTGCAGGCAGGCTGATCAAGCTGTGGGAGCATCCTCCTCCATGATTTCTGTATCAGCTCCTGCCTCGAGTTTCCTTCATGATAGAGCAGCAGCGTAAGATGAAATACTTTCTGTATGTGTAACTTTACCACTCTACCTCGTGGAGGCAGTAGCTGCTTTTTATATCTGCCTTATTTTAATCATTTTTATTGCTACTTTCATAAACATGGAATACATGAGATCCTCCCTCTCAAAGAAAACATTCTAGTTGGGTATGGTGGCACCACTCTGAGCTGAAACCAGCCTGGGCTACAGTGTGAGAAAGACCCTGTCTCAAAGAATAAAACACAAGGAACTCTTCTCTGAGAAGCCCAAGCCCCATACTGACCCGTGTCTTACTTTCTACTGAGTGCCTCAACCCTTGTGCTTAAACCTATGTTAAACTCTTTATTAGATCTCAACTCTGCTTCATTTATAAAAACAAACACACACACAGACTTGTAGGCAGAACCAGCAGTCAGGAAGGACAAGCAGATATGTCAGTAGGATGAATCAAGTAATGAGACATCGGACACAATGAGGAAGGTCATCTGACAGAGGGGAGAGCTAGGGCGCAGTTTAATGGGAGAGCACTTGCTTTAGCAAACACGAAGGGCTCAAGAGACTGCTGAAACAGTTCCCCTCTCCCCAAAATAATGATCTCGTCAGATAAAATAGGACCAGATGAAAACCACTCATCTATATTCCAACATTCTGGGGCATTGTCCTGTCCAAACTTTCAGCCTGCCCCATTCTTTTAGGGTTGTTTTTTTGGGGGGGGGTGTTATTATTTAAAAAAAAAACATTTTAAACAGCTGGTTATGGCGGCACTTGCCTTATTTCATGTGTATGCTGTTTTGCCTGTATGTCTGTGCACTATGAGCATGCCTGGTACCTGCAAGAAACCAGGTACCAGGTACCAGAACAAAGGAGTTGGATTCCTTGGTACAGACAGTTGAGAGTTGTCATGGGGATGCTGGGAACCAAATCTGAATCCTCTAGAAAAGCAGTTAAGTGTTCTCAATGCTAAGCCATTTCATCAGCCCCTTGCTTTATTTCTTACAATCTGTACAATTTACAACTGCCCAAGTCCAGGTACCCTATGACTGCTCCTATCTCCAGCCATGGAGAGCCAAAACCCTACGCTTTCCTCATTACAAAAATCACTGAAAGGAAACAGTAACTTTGCATAGTTAGTGCAACACCTTAATAAAGTCAATCTGGCCCCAGTACAGGGCAAGATGCAGTTCATAGTGAACAGGGCAAACAGAAGCCAGAATCTGGACAAGGCCAGTTACAGCAGTACCTAAGGGAATGATGGCTCAGTGGTTGAGAGCATTGGCTGCTCTTCCAGGACATAGGTCCAATTTCCTCACCCACATGGAGGCTCACGATCACGTGTTAGCTCCAGTCCCAGATCAGACGCCTTCTTTTGCCCATGCACTACAGGCAGGTGGGACACAGACATGCACGCTGTCAAACACTGACATACTATAATGAGTCTTTTCTTCCTAAAGAGCCTAAAGAAACAGAAAAATGTGGTTTATTCACACTTGCCTGTTTCACTTTCCAGAGATAAAGCTTTGCAAAGTGCCTCTGATGCATTCCAGGTCAGCTGGAGACACCGATCATAAGGCCAATGGGCGCCGAGGCAGGACTTTCAGTGACTAGAGCCTCCCATCAGCTCAGGTTTCTATGTGCTGCTCTAGTATCGTCTTCTGTGCATGCCGTAACAGGAAAAAAGGCTAGGAATTCCTGCACTAGGAACCCTATCAGCAGGGGCTATGCCACAGACTTCCTGTCCTAGCACAAAGCACTAGGGCTGACCTGGAGCTAGTGACTGACATACTTTCTGAAACAGTCCCACTGTGGATGACAAAACATTTGTAATGTCAGGACAGAAAGTAATCCACTTGTGGCCCCATCCTCCTCCTGAATGTGACCAATTGAGATGTGGTTTCCACGTTCTCAGAGCCCTAGTGCTCCTTGGAAGAGACCAAAAGGCTGCCCAGACACCAGGCATGGTACCTACCTGAAATCATAGCACACAGGAGGCAGAATTAGGCATCTGTGGTCTACCTAACAAATTTAGAACAGTCTGGATTGCAGACAACCCTCTCTAAAAAGGGTGTTGGTACAAATGGTTCATCAGGCATAAGCACTTACTACCAAATCTGAAAACTTAAGTTCAATACCCGAGATCCACCTGACTTACACACACACACACACACACACACACTAGCTAAATTAAAAAAAAGGGGGGGGGAGAATTGGAGAGTTGGGTCACCAGTTAAGAGCATTTATTGCTCTTGCAGAGGAAGCAGGTTTGGCTCCCATCATCCACATGGTGGCTCAGAAGCTTCCATAACTCCAGTTCCAAAGGATGTTGACACCTTCATTTGACCACAGGCACCAGGCATCATATATACAGTGCACATACAGACACGCAAACAAAACACTCATATGAATAAAAAAATAGATGTTTTTTTTAAAGCCAAGGAAAAGAGAAAAGGTCCTACTTAACTTTAAAAAGCTGCCTAGAGGCCGGGCGGTGGTGGCATATGCCTTTGGTGGCATACGCCTTTAATCCCAGCACTCGGGAGGCAGAGGCAGGCGGATCCCTTGTGAGTTCGTGGCCAGCCTGGTCTACAAGAGCTAGTTCCAGGACAGGCACCAAAAACTACAGAGAAACCCTGTCTCAAAAAACCAAAAATGCTGCCTAGGGGCTGGAGAGATGGCTCAAACGTTTAGAGCACTGGCTGTTCTTCCAGGGGTCCTGAGTTCAATTCCCAGCAACCACATGGTGGCTCACAGGCATCTATAATGAGATCTGGTGCCCTCTTCTGGCAGCCAAGCATATATATATGCAGGCAGAATATTGCATATGTAATAAATAAATAAATCTCAAAAAAAAAAAAAAAACAAAACAAAAAACCGTGGACGTTGGTGGGCACGCCTTTAATCCCAGCACTCGGGCGTTAAGAGATTGGCGGATATCTGTGAGTTAGAGGTTAGCCTGGTTTACAGAGCGAGCTCCAGAACAGGCTCCAAAGCTACAGAGAAACCCTGTCTCGAAAAACCAAAAAGAAAAAGAAAAAAACAAAACAAAACAAAAGGCTGCCTGTGAAGAGAAACCACACATACAAAGGTTCTGGATATGTCCCCACTCACCCCATTACCATACTGCCCACGTTTCTCAATAAAACATTTTACGTATTAGACTTTTACGTAGGGTGAATGCTTCATTAAAAAAAAACAGATTATAGGAACGGAACATACCTCAGTTGGTAGAGTGCTGGCCTGGCGTGCACAAGGTCAGGGGCTCAATCACGATCACTGAATAAACTAGGGGTGGTTACACATACCCACAATCCCAACACTACAACAGTGGGGGCAGAAGGACCATCAGTTCAAAGACATCTTCAACTACTTGGTTAGCTTATGAGGCCTAGGCTACATAAGGCCCCATCTCACACACACAAAATTTTCAACATCAAACAAAAGCTCTTGCATTCTAAATTCTTTCTTTCTTTATTTTGGGGGGGGGGGGTTTCGAGACAGGGTTTCTCTGTGGCTTTGGAGCCTGACCTGGAACTAGCTCTGTAGACCAGGCTGGTCTCAAACTCACAGAGATCCGCCTACCTCTGACTCCGAGTGCTGGGATTAAAGGCGTGTGCCACCACTGCCCAGCTCTAAATTCATTTTAAATGTAAACATTCACAACTGCGAAACCCTTTCTCTAAAAACAAAAACAAAAATAGAAAAAAAAGGAAAAGAAAGAAATATTTAAAGAAGGGGCTGGAGAGATGGCTGAGTGGTTAAGAGCACAGACTGCTCTTCCTGTGGACTCAGGTTCAATTCCCAGCAAGCTCACAATGTCTGTAACTCCAGGATCCAACACCTTCACAGAGAGAGATAGACAAATACACAAGTAAAACACCATTAAAAGATAATAATAAATTAATTATAAAAAAATTCAAAGATGGGGCTGGAGAGATGGCTCAGTGGTTAAGAGCACTGCTTGCTCTTCCAGAGGTCCTGAGTTCAATTCCCAGCAACCACATGGTGGCTCACAACATCGGTAACGAGATCTGGTGCCCTCTTCTGACTTGCAAGCATATATGCAGGCAGAACACTGTATACATAAATAAATAAATCTTTTAAAAAAATTCAAAGATTTCCTTTTTTTTTTTATACAGGGTTTTTCTGTGTAACCAGGCTATCCTGGAACTCACTCAAGAGATCAGCCTGTAGGTCCAGGACAGGCTCCAAAGCCACAGAGAAACCCTGTCTCGAAAAACCAAAAAAAAAAAAAAAAAAAAAGAGAGAGAGAGAGATCAGCCTGTTTCTAGAGGTCTCCCAAGTACTGGGATTAAAGGCATGCAGTGCCACCACTGGCCGGGGAATGGGAAGTTAACCGTGAATGCAGGTGGATGTAGGAGACTAAACCTTGGGTCACATGGAGCTGGAGTTGAGGGTTACAAAAGGCCCAATGTGGGTACCAGGAAGGAACTGCTGAACCATCTCTCTAGTCCTAACAAAAAGTAGTACACTGTCATTTAGTGTACATATGGCATATGTGGGCAGGTGCACACCATGTCACACATGTGAAGGTTAAAGACAACTTCTGAACACTGGTTTTTTCCACCAGATGGATCCAGGACTCAAATGCAGGCCTTCAGACTAGGCTTCAGGTGTCCTTACCTGCTAAATCAGTGGTTCTCATTTTCCTAATGCTGTGACCCTTGAATAAAGTTCCTCATGTTGTGGGGACCCTCAACCTTATTTTCTTTTTTAATTTATTTATTATTTATTTATATATATGCCTGCAGGCCAGAAGAGGGCACCAGATCTCATTACAGGTGGTTGTGAGCCATCATGTGGTTGCTGGGAATTGAACTCAGGACCTCTGGACAAGCAGTCAGTGCTCTTAACCTCTGAGCCATCTCTCCAGCCCCCTCAACCTTATTTTCGATGCTACATCAAAACTGTAATTTTGCTCCTGCTATGAATTACAATGTAAATATCTGTGTTTTCAAGTGGTCTTAGGTGTCCCTGTGAAAGGGTCGCTCATTTCCCAACGGGTTGAGAACCACAAGGTAAGACTGCTGTCTGTCTCACTGGTCCCTGAAGCCTTCATTTTGCTAGTTTGGTTTTTTAAAGACAGGGTCTCAGTGGTGAAGAAATGGCTCAGTGGCTGCTCTTCTGGAAGTTTCAGATTCAATTCCCAACTCCCACATGGCAACTCCCAACTTTCTGCAACTCTAGTTCCAAAGCACTAGTTCCAATGCATATAAAATAAAATTAATAATAAAAATAAGTAGGGCCTCATTATGTAACTCAGACTGGCCTTAAGCTTAGAGGTCCATGTGCCCCTGCCTGCCGAGTGCTGGGACTAAAGGTATGTCACCATGCCCAAGGAAGCCTTCACTTTTTTCTTTCCAGATGCTCCAGTTCCTTCTATTATAGAAGTGCTTCATTAGTTCTCTACCCCAATTCACCACAGCCCTCCCAATGGTGCTGACAGAGAATTACAGACACCATAATCTTTGGACCTTAACAGAATGCTGGGAAACAGATACTCAGAGATGGGCATTCTTAAAAGGATGAAACTAGGTGTTGAAGAGATGGCCAGGTGGTTGGAAGCACTGGCTGCTCCTCCAGAGGACCCGGATTCAATTCTTAGCACCCACATGGCAGCTCACAACTGTCTGTAACTCCAGTTCCAGGGGCTCTGACACCCTCACACAGACAAGTGTGCACATAAAATTATAAAGAAAAACAAAGTCAACAGGAATCCTAAATTACCAGAAAACTAAATATTTAAATCTGTAAATTCAACCAGTACGTTCAATCATCTCCAAGTCAGTGACCTTCACTGTTCAGATTTTTTTGGTTTTGTTTTGTTTTAAAGATTTATTTATTATATATACAATGCTCTACATGCGTGCCAGAAGAGGGCACTAGATCTCATTACAGATGGTTGTGAGCCACCATGTGGTTGCTGGGAACTGAACTCAGAAGCCCTGGAAGAGCAGCCAGTGCTCTTAACCTCTGAGCTGTCTCTCCAGCCCTTGTTTTGTTTTTTTTGAGATCTACCTGCCTCTACCTCCCAAGTGCTGGGATTAAAGGCATGTGCCATTACTTCCCAGCCAGATTTTTTTGTTTTGTTAAACAGGGTCTCATTTCATTTATCTCAGGCTGGCCTCAAATGCAATGAGTAGCTGAGAATGACCCTGAAGTTGTTAAAAATATGTATTTTATTTATTGTATGGCTTCTGGTGCTTTGCTTGCACACATGTCTGTGTGCCAGCTGTGCCAGGTGCCTGCAGAAGCCAGAAGGTGTCAGATGGTCTAGGACTGGAGACAGATGGTTTTTGAGCTGCCATGTGGATGGATGCTGGACAGCAAACCCAGGTCCTCTGGAAGAAGAGCCTATACTCTTAAACCACTTAGTCATCTTTCCAGCCCAATCTTTAACTTCTGATCCTCCTGCCTCTGACCTCTCAAAGGTGTGGGGCACTATACCAGCCCAGAGCCAGAACATAAGGCTCATGTGTGTCAAGGAAGCACTCAACCAACTGAGCTAAACCTGTAGTCCTACCTCTAAAAGATCTGTTCATTTTATTTCATGTGTATTCATGTTTTGAACGAACATACGAGCACCATGTGCCCGCTTGGTGCCCACAGAGGCAGAAGACATCAGGCACCTGGAACTGAAATTAAGGAGATATAGGTGCTGGGAACCAAACCTGGGTCTTCTGTGAGAGCGAGCGCTCTTACCTGATAAACCATCTCTTAGGCCCCATCCTTTTCTTTTTTTAAAAAAAAATTTTTATTTATTTATTTTTTTTTATTGAGACAGGGTCTCTCTGTAGCTTTGGAGCCTGTCCTGGAACTAGCTCTTGTAGACTAGGCTGGCCTCGAACTCACAGAGATCCGCCTGCCTCTGCCTCCCGAGTGCTGGGATTAAAGGTGTGAGCCACTGCCCGCCAGGCTCACCCTTTTGTTTTTTAATGAAACTATATGTGTGTGCGTGTGTATGCAGTGCCCAGGAGTCCAGAAGAGGTTGTTGGGTTTCCTGGAACTGAGGCTACAGGTGCTGTGAGCTCCAGTCCTCCAAACGAGCAACAAGCAAGTTCTAACCACTGGGCCTCCCATTTTCTTCTTCTTCTTTTTTTTTTTTTTTTTTTTTTTGTTTGTTTGTTTCTCTAAGTAACAGCCCTAGCTGTCCTGGAACTAGCTCTATAAACCAGGCTGGTCTCAAACTCACGGAGATCCGCCTGCCTCTGCCTCCCAAGTGCTGGGATTAAAGGCATGCGCCACCACTGCCCATCTGATAAGGTTTCTCTGTGTAACATCCCTGGGTATCCTGAAACTCACTCTGTATACCAAGCTGGCCTCAAACGCCCAGAGATCCACCCACCTTTCCCTCCCAAGTGCTGGGATTACATCTATGCCTTATTTATCACGCCCAGCTATAGAGTGACGAGTGACTTTTTTTTTTTAAATTCTTTGTACATCATTTTTGTCTGGAGGCCAGAAAGTAGCTGTAAGAATCAGTTCTCTCCTTCCACCATGTGGGCCTAGGGTAGAAGCTGGGAATCAAACTCAAATCTTCAAGTTTAACAGCAAGAGTTAAACCCACTGAACCACCTCACCAGGCCTACAGTGACTTTTCTAACAATCACCCATAGACATGATACAATCATGATGACTGTTCTGGGCCCCATCCTGATCCAGCCTCACCTCCTGCTTAAACAGCAAGAACTGCCTCTACAAGTTGATATTGAAAAACGGAATGTCGCCACTTGTAAGATACTGTATAGTCACTGTAACAACTGTCCCTCTACCAGCTGATATTGAAAAGCGGAATGTAGCCACTTGTAAGACACTGTATAAAGTCACTGAACAACTGTCCCTCCTCACAGGCACCAAGCTGCTCTTTTGTGAACCTTCTCTCATTTAAGTCAGCCCTAAGTGTTCATGTCATCACTATCACTATGGTGGGTTATTAATAGCAGAAACACGTGTTGGTGCGGGTCTCGCACAACACTCAGTACTCTTATCTCATTTAATCCTCACAACAGCCCTGTTAGGTAGCTGCTACCATTACCTCTTTACACACAAGGAAATGAAACTGAGAAAAAGAAATTTTACCAACTGCATACAATAAAACAGCTGGACAGATGAACCCACCTCCACTGTCTGATCCTAGAGACCGCAATGGTACGTTGTGACTCTCAGGCCTCTTGGTATCTATCTATTACCAAAGTTATAGGAGGAAGCAGAGACACTTTTTCTCAGTTACCTCGGCTTTAACAAACCTTGTAATCAACAGAGATGGCCTCTGTCCTTTAACCCATTTCCTCTCATCATAAATACTGTAAAGGGAGTGATGGACACAATACAGTGTCACCCTTAAGACCTGACAAGACTATTTCCAAATATGTCACGTTTTGTTTTTCTGATCACAGTCTTGCTATGTAACCCAGATTGACGGACACCTCCATCCTCCTGCTGCATTTTCCTAGTGCAAAGATTACAGGTCTCCATCGCCACACCTAGCCTTCCTTCCCTTTTCCTTCAATTATAGCTAGAAACCTTGCCAATGTCTATACACTCCTAGCCTATGTGCACGTCTCAAAAAAGGAAGTAAGAGTTTGATGTGGGGGCTCACACTGTAACCTCAGTATTTACGAGACAGAGGCAGGCAGCTGTGAGTCTGAGGCCAGCAAGGGAACTACCCAGAGAAACCTGTCTCAAAATGGGGGGTGGGGGGACAGACGAGAGAAAGCAGCAAAGGAAAACGGACTGTGCAAGACGGCAGAAGACTGAATAGGTGACACACAGGAGTGTTTCTTTTCCAGCTGCCTCCAAGGTCAATGATTCACACGTGTGAAGATGAACCTAAGTCAATCAAGCCTTTCTTAAAATTAGCTTTAACCATTTATTCAAACTCAGGGTCCATACGCAGAAGACTAATGCTCTGTCCAGACAGGGAGAGACTACCCCAAAACAGGCTGAAGACAAAATGGCAGCAAAGCCAGTCTCCATCTACCTGACTGGGGACAGAGATGAAGGTATGCAGAGACTAGAGTCTATCCTGTTGCGACGAGTCAAGCAATCAGACTCCTGCAGCAGATCTTCTCCCAATAAAACTTTCATGCCACAGACCAAGGGTGACCCAACCCAACGGCAGCGGAGACAGGTTTTACGTTACCTTTCTCCTCATCCTAATGACCTCACTATTTTCTTCTCACTCCTGGCCACACACTCCTCCACCACATTCCCCCTGACCCAGAGACCTGCAGTAATAGGACCCCAAAAAGGAACAAGGCTCTCCAAAAGAGAGTTACCACTTAACTAATCAAGTGGCCCGTTTTAATAGGAAACATTACCTCCCCACCTCCCCCTTCCTTCAAAGGATTGGCGTAAGCAATGGTTTCATTTTCTGTTCCGGGAATCCTGGTACTTCCTAGAGAAAGAAAGCGGATTGGAAGACACAAACTCAGGGCCAGTGACAAGATGCTCCCTCCTCCAGTGAGACCGCCCCCGCTACGCCAGGGGGTGGAAGGCCCCACCTCTCTCCACCAAGCTAGCTCGGGTCCCCCCTCCCCCTTCTCCAGCCTCCTCTCCACCCTCTCCCCACCTGCTGCCCTCTTCCCAACCTGCCCTTCCCAACATCCCAAAGCAGAGAGCAACCTCCCTGAGAACAGTACGCAGCGGTGCCCCACCAGCAGGCCCTGATGCTAAACCCCAGTCCCCATGCCTCGCGATGGAGAATAACCACAGCAAGGCTTTTTCTTTGGTCCTCCTAAAGCTCAGGCGGGGAGGAGAGGAGGGGGGAAAGAAGGCAGCATTCCTCATAGCCCTTAAACAGAAGGAAAAGATCCAAACAGCCACACCGCCCCCGCATCACCTCCCACTGGCCAGCTTGCTCCCCCTCAACCCCAACCCTCGAAAGCTCCACCTCTGCAGCCCAGGTCGCCCCCCGGGCGAGGCGGATGACAAATCTGCGTGCGCCCCCCACCCCCACCCCGGTTCGGCGTCCTTCAGCTGTGGGGGCAGGAGTGGGGCTGGGAAGCCCCCGCCCCCAGCTCTGCGAGAAGTGTCCACCGCACCCCGCCAGGCAGTGCTGGCCGGACCACGGCAGGGGCCCTCGGGCTCCTCGGCTCCTACCACTGACCCAGCCTCTTCCCTGCCCGGACCCGCCTTCCCTCTCCAGCTCCGAACCTGTTCCTGCTCCCGGCGCCGCGGCTGCCACCGCCACCTCCGCCCCCGCAGGTTCCGCCTGGCTCTCGGGCCGCTGCCTCCCTCTCCCCGAGCCGACCGCGGCGATGCTGGTCCGCTGGCCCGCTCCCCGGGTCCCTCCTTCCTTCCCTCCACCTAGCACCGGAAGCCGAGACGGCGACAGGAGATGTGCGGCGAACCCCACCCCCAGCCCGGGATACTTCCCACCTCCACGATCGCGCGAGAAGTGCGCGGTAGTGAGCGGCAGTTCTCGCGAGACCCATCACCATGGCAGCGGCTGCAGCAAAAGCGGTCGGGTGCTGAAGTTGAGTCTAGGCGGGGGCCTGTGTGGGGGCTGGAAGATCCGGAGGCAGAGTGTGGAGATGAGGCTGTGGGGACTGAGGTGAGGCTCCCAAGCTCCAGGGCCTGGCCTAGAACTGAGGACTGAGGCCACATTCTGGCTGCACTGGAGACTGGACTTGGGCAAGGGAGTCTCTGGGGTTTCTTCAGCAGAGCCAACAGTGGAGTATGAATAGCAAAAACCTTTGCTATAGCCTTCCCTTAACTCCAGTCTTTATTTCTAGTAAACCACATGCACCCCTGCGCCGCTCAACTAATTCCTAAGGATAGTTTCTCTGAGGTCTGAATCAAGAGATCCTTTCTCATAAAGGAAGAGGAGAGAAATTGATGCATTTAAGATACTGAAGGAAACATCTGGAATTCGGGTCGGTTAGGAAGTTGCACTGGAAAGACAAAAGAGAGAAACGTAATTACTCAGAGGCGG
This sequence comes from Ondatra zibethicus, assembly GCA_004026605.1. Taxonomy (NCBI): domain Eukaryota; kingdom Metazoa; phylum Chordata; class Mammalia; order Rodentia; family Cricetidae; genus Ondatra; species Ondatra zibethicus. Next base: position 259,019 of record PVIU01000158.1, read on the forward strand.
GCCTGGTGGAGTCTCTCTAGATGAGTATGGCTTTTAGTCCGCAAGGAAAGAACACCCACGTTCCCTCCTTCTCTTACACTCACGTTTTTTAACGTGATGGAGACACTGAGACTAGTTGGACATTATATTAGAAGCTGCGCTAGAGGGGCCCTCACTAGTAACAATGAGCGTCACGTTCTTTAAATGCATGTAGTTAGTATAGGGGAACACAGTTCTTCCCTAGAGTTTGATCTCAAATTATTGCTCTTACCTTCTTCCAAGAAATAGGCAGGAAAGCAGGCACTCAGTGTCTATCCTGTCCATCTCTGGTGTATGCACTCACCAGATCCTCTTACACCAGTTTGTCTTCTCTCATATGTTTACCTCAAGAAGAATAACATGACTGGCCCTGGCCTGGCTCCCAGCAGTCAGGAGGTACTGCTCCCAGAGGCACGTAGATCCCTGAGTTCAAGGTCAGCCTGGTCTATAGAGCACATTCCCGGACAGCCAGGGAAACCTGTCTAAAACAAAAATGAACAAGCAAACAATAAAGAATAGCCTGATTGTAAAATATGAAACCAGGAGGACCTTAATTTGAGAAGGTGAGAGATGAGATGTACGAGGGGCCTATCCAGACTCACTGCTGCTGTGTGCCTTTCCTCTAGTAAGCTCTGGGATGGTTTTGTCTTTATCATTTATTAATTTAGTGTGTGTGTGTGCTTGTATGAGAGACTGTGGGTGCACTTGTGCCATAGCAAAGCGTGGAGGTCAGAGAATGTCTTTCAGGAGTTGGTTCTTGCCTTTTACCTTGTCGGTGCAGGATCTCTAGTTTCTGCTGCTGTGGTACACACTCCCGTCTAGCTTCTCTCAGTTCTCCTGACTCCACACCCCGTCTTGCTGTCGGCAATGCTGTGACTACAGATGCACCACACAGGCATCCCACTTTTTAAAAAATGTTTGTTGTTGTTTGGTTGGTTTTGTTTGTTTTGTTTGAGACAGGCTCACTATGTAGCCCCACCTGGCCTGGCACTTCCTTTATAGTCCAGGCTGGCATTGAACTCATAGAATCTGCCTGCCTCTGCCCTTTGAGCACTGAGATTAAAGGTGTGCGCAACACTGGGCATAAAGGATTTATTTTTAATTATGTGTATACACAGATGTCTGTGTATGTGAGTGTGTAGTGTGTGCCTGTAAGCAAGTATTTGCTGCAGGAAGACGACTGTAAGAATCCCTGGACCTAGATTTACAAGCAATTGTGAGCTGTCCCACATGGGTACTGGGAAGCTGGTACTTTTTGTTTGTTTTTGTTTTTCGAGACAGGGTTTCTCTGTGGCTTTGGAGCCTGTCCTGGAACTAGCTCTGTAGACCAGAGCTGGCCTCGAACTCACAGAGATCCGCCTGCCTCTGCCTCCTGAGTGCTGGGATTAAAGGCGTGCACCACCACCGCCCGGCCAAGGCAAGAGCTTTTTACACAGGTTCCAGGGATCAAACTCAGGTCATAGCTTGTCTTGCTAGCACTTTTAATGGCAGAACTATCTCCCTAGCCCAAACTCTGGGTTTTTAAAGACAAAAGACTCCCCAAGTATAGTTACAATGTTGGCTAGTTCTGTGTACTGGACACAAGCTAGAGAGTCTAGAGAGTCAGGCAGGAAGAGGGAACCTCCATTGAGAAAATGACTTCATCAGATTGGCCTGTGCGCAAGTGTAACTGGAGGTATCTCTCCCACACACCAGTTCCTGATTAAACACACTGAGGCTTAATATTAATTACAAACTGTTTGGCCTATTAGGGCAGGCTTATTACAACTTAAATTAACCCATTTCTGTTATTCTATATTTTACCATGAGGCTCATGGCTTGTTACCTCCCATCTTGCTTTTCCAGTGGCTTTTGGTGCCTCCCCAACTCTGCCTTCTTTCTCCCTCTCTGTGTGAATTTCCAACCTGGCTCTATTCTGCTCTGCCATAGACCAAAGATTTTTTTTTTGGGTTTTTTTGAGACAGGGTTTCTCTGTAGCTTTGGTGCCTGTCCTGGAACTAGCTCTTGTAGACCAGGTTGGTCTCAAACTCACAGAGATCCTCCTGCCTCTGCCTCCCGAGTGCTGGGATTAAAGGCGTGTGCCACCACCACCCGACCAAAGTAGCTTCTTTATTAACTAATGGTAATAAAACATATTCATAGCATACAAAGAGACATCCCACATCAGGCAATCCTGTGGGATCTTTTCTTTGATAACTGATACAAAAGAACCTTGCTCACTGTGAGAGGTACCACCCCTGAGCAGGTAGTTCTGAGTTGTATAAGAAATCAGGCTGGCCAGGCAGTGGTGGTGCATGCCTTTAATCCCAGCACTCAGGAGGCAGAGACAGACAGATCTCTGTAAATTCAAGGCCAGCCTGGTCTACAAAGCGAGTTCGAGGACAGCCAGGGCAGAGAAACCCTGTCTCCAAAAAAGAAGAAGAAGAAGAAAGAAAGAAAAGAAAAGAAAAGAAAAGAAAAAAAGGAAAAAGAAAGAAATCAAACTGAGCAAGCCATGGGAGCAAGCCTATAAGCAGCACTCCTTCATGGCCTCTGCTTTAGCTCCTGCCTCCAGGTTCCTGCCCTGGCTTCCAATGCAGTGATGTAATCTGCAATCTGTGAAATGAAATGAAACTCTTTCCTCCACGAGTTGCTTCTGGTCATAGTGTTTTGTAACAGCAAAGAGACCCTAACCTAGGAGTGGGATAATTGCTGTCACAGGCCTGTCCGTGTGTTTTGGGGGAAGGATTTTAGTGGCTTTTGAACTCTGGGCTGAAAAAGCCATTGCTCACTGAGAGCTCAGTAGCCTGTTGTGGGAACTTAGAAAATGTTGCTGAAGCTGTGCAGACAAGAGAAGCATGGGTTAGTGAAGATCTTTTCCCATTCTGTAGGCTGTGGTTTTGTCTTGTGGACCGTGTCCTTTGCTTTACAGAAGCTTTTCAGTTTCAGGAGGTCCCATTTATTAATTGTTTCTCTCAGTGTCTGTGCTGCTGCGGTTCTATTTAGGAAGTGGTTCCCTGTGCCAATGCGTTCAAGTGTACTTCCCACTTTCTCTTCTATAAGGTTCAGAGTGGCTGGCTTTATGTTGAGGTCTTTGATCCATTTGGATTTGAGTTTTGTACATGGTGATAGATATGGGTCTATTTTCATTTTTCTACATGTTGATATCCACTTATGCCAGCACCACTTGTTGAATATGCTTTCTTTTTTCCATTTGATATTTTTTGCTTCTTTATCAAATATCAGGTATTCGAAGATGTGTGGATTGCTATCCGGGTCTTCTATTCGGTTCCATTGATCCTCCTGTCTGTTCTTATGCCAGTACCAGGCTGTTTTCAGTACTGTAGCTCTGTAGTATATAGTTTGAAGTCAGGGATTGTGATGCCTCCAGAAGTTCTTTTGTTGCCCAGGATTGTTTTGGCTATCCTGGGTTTTTTGCTTTTCCAAATGAAGTTGAGTACCGTTCTTTCAAGGTCTTTGAAGAATTTTGTTGGGATTTTGATGGGCAGAATGTTTTTAAAGATACTTATTTTTTAGAATGTTTGAATTTTTAACAACCATGGAAAATTTAAACGTTGGAATGTTTTATAATGTTATATTAATATTGACATGCCATACTGAGGGCAACTTAGAAAGGAAATATTCTAGCTGAATAATGTGTTTATGGCAAATTGACAAGAGGCCAATTGTACTGGCTAGTTTAATGTCAAATTCATACAAGCTATAATCATTTGGGAAGAGGGAACCACAGTTGAGAAAATGCCCCATCAGATTGGCGTGTGGACAAGCCTGTAGGACACTTTTCTTGATTAATGATTGATGTGAGAGTGTCCAGAGCACTGAGGGCAGTGCCACCCCTGAATTGTATAAGAAAGCATGTAAGGCTGGAGAGATGATTTAGAGGTTAGAAACACTGTTGTTCTTCCCAAGGACCTGTGTTAGATTCCCAGCACCTACATGGTGGCTAGCAGCCATCTGTAACTTCAGTCCCAGGGAATCCTTTTTTTTTTTCCTTCTTTTTTTTTTTTTTTTTTTTTTTTTTTTTTTTTTTTTTTTTTTTTTGAGACAGGGTTTCTTAGCTTTGGAGCCTGTCCTGGAACTAGCTCTTGTAGACCAGGCTGGACTCGAACTCACAGAGATCCACCTGCCTCTGCCTCCCAAGTGCTGGGATTAAAGGCATGCTCCACCACCACCTGGCAAGTACCAGGGAATCCTATGTCCTCTTCTGGCCCCTGTGGTCACTTGTATGCACGTGGTAACATGTTTGCCTAGCAAGCACAAGGCCCTGTGTTTGTTTCTCAGCTGTGTGTGTGAGAGGGGGTATAGAAAATGACATGTAGGGCCGGGTGGTGGCGGCGCATGCCTTTAATCAAGCACTTGGGAGGCAGAGGCAGTCGGATCTCTGTGAGTTCGAGACCAGCCTGGTCTACAAGAGCTAGTTCCAGGACAGGCTCCAAAGCCACACAGAAATGCTGTCTCGAAAAAAACAAAAACAAAAAAAAAGAAAGAAAGAAAAGAAAAGAAAAGAAAATGACATGTAGGCAAAACACTCAATACTCATACACATAAAAATAGGTTAAAATTAAGAAAGCAGCTGAACCACCCATGGTGGTACATGCCTCTAATCCCAGCACTTGGGAGCAGAGGCAGGTTATTCTCTTTGACTCTGAGGCCAGCCTGATTTACAGAGCAAGTTCTAGGACAGGCAGGACTCCATAAAAGAGACCCTGTCTCAAAAATAGAAAGAAAAGAATTCAGATTGAGGGGCTGGAGAGATGGCTCAGCAATTAAGAGCACTGGCTGTTCTTCCAAGGGCCTAGGTTCAATTTCCAGTCCCCACATTGCAGCTCACAACTGTCTGTAAATCGGTTACAGGGGATCTGACACCCTCACACCAATGCTCATTTAAAAAAATAAAAGTAAGGGGCTGGAGAGATGGCTCAGTGGTTAAGAGCACTGACTGCTCCTCCAGAGGACCCGGATTCAATTCCCAGCACCCACATGGCAGCTCACAGCTGTCTGTAACTCCAGTTCCAGAGAATCTGACATCGTTATACCAATGCACATGAAATAAAATTAAATAAAGTTTTTAAAAAATCATGATCTTGGGCGGTGGTGGTACATGCCTTTAATCCCAGCACTTGGGAGGCAGAGACAGGTGGATCTCTGTGAGTTCAAGGCCAACCTGGTCTACAGAGCAAGTTCCAGAACAGGCTCCAAAGCTACAGAGAAACCCTGTCTCGAAAATAAGTAATTTAAGAAAAGTGTTTGGTTTGGTTTTAGTTTTTTAAAACAGGGTTTGTCTGTGTAACTGTCCTGGCTGAGAAAAGTTGTTGTTTTTTTTTGTTTTTGTTTTTTAATAAATAAATAAAAGCAGGTATGGAAGCCATGGGGAGCAAGTCACTAAGCAGCACTCCTCCATGGCCTCTGCTTCAGCTCCTGCCTCTCCTGCTCTGACGTCCCTTAGTGATGGACTGTAGAGTCTGTGAGGTGTAAGAAACCCTTTCCTCCTCTGCTTGCTTTTACTCACCGTGTTTATCACAGCACCAGAAACCCTAAGACAGATTCATGCAGTGTGTCCTGTGACATACCTTTTATGTGATTATTCCCCTTTCCATTTCTGTCCTAAAACTTTCTAACCACACTCTTCCCAGACTATATACCCCCACACTCACTACCAAAAATATGTGTTACAACCTCTCACCGTACTCTCTGGTGCCCCAAACACAGCTGCATGCCGTGTGGAACCCCAACAAGGAATTGGAGCCTATTGATGAATGAAGACTTTAAAGTCTCTCGTGGCTGTATGCCACAGTGAAAAAAAGATTTAAAAAAATGGGGGCTGGAGAGATGGCTCAAAGGTTGAGAGCACTGGCTGCTCTTCCAGAGGTCCTGAGTTCAAATCCCAGCAACCACATGGTGGCTCACAGCCATCTGTAATGAGATCTGGTGCCCTCTTCTGGCCTGCAGATGTACATGCAGGCAGAATACTCAAACCAAAATATACAGAGAGAAATGGTTGGCATCTTCATATGGCTACAAGGAATTGCTATTTAATTTGGGGATGATGGATGGGGTTGAGAATCAGATCTGTCCTTCACCCTCCTGGACATGGAGAAGAGAACATCAGCTGTAGCATCAGAGGTGTTGACTGTGGGACAAGCCAGAGAAGTGCTACCTTGCTGACTAGCGCTGCTGCGGCTCTCCGCCTCTCTAGCCATTTGGTAGAGTGGAGGGCAGATTGCTCACCCAGGGTTAAAGGAGGCCCCGCAGCCTGGCCTAGTGTTCCTCAGTCTCTCCTCCCTCTAGCTGCCACGGGAGCCCAGTAAAAGTTGAAACTGTAACCACCAGCTCTGTGGGTTGCACACTCCCACCCTGTCACTGACCCCAGGCCTGGGCCTGAGCCCAGTGCCTGTGCTGGGAGGGGGTGTTGGCCTTGCTGACAGAATCCAATTGGAATTTGTCAAGGTTGTGGTTTGGGGCTTAAGTTTGCCACAGAGTGTGTGATGAAAGAAAAGGGAAAGCTAGAAAAGAAAGAGAGCCAAAGGGACTGCAGAAGATGGAAACAGGAAAAGTTAAAATACTCCGGCCACAACTCCACTGGGGAGTGAGGGCTCCCTCCTGAGTAAGGCAACCCCCTTCTTGATACTCCCTATTATTCTTGGTCTATCCAAGCCCATTCCTTACTTCAATCCCTTCTCTCTCCTTTCCGCCTCTCCTCATTCACACATTAGGTGAGCATCTGTGAAACTGTTGCCATGGAGCTGAGAAGATGGCTCAGCAGAGGACCCATGTCAGGCAGCTCCCAACACCCTAATTCTTCAGTTCCAGCTAATTCAAGACTCTCTTTTGGATACTCATACATGCACATATACACATATTTTTAATTTTTTAGACTTATTTATGTGTATAAGTGTTTGGCCTACATGTATGTCTGTGTACCATGTATATTCCTAGTGCCTGTGGAGGTCAGAATAGGGTGTTAAATCCCTTAGAACCACAGCTACAGACAGTTGAAGGCTTCCATGGGGCAGCTGGAAAACAAACCCAGGTCCTCTGCAAGAGCAGCAAGTACTCTTAATCATGGCTCCATCTCTTCAACTCCCCCAAAATCTTGTTGTTGTTTTGTTTCGTTTTGTTTTTGAGGCATTGTATCTCTACAGAGCCCGGGCTATTCTGGAACTCACTGTGAAGACCAGGCAGAGAGAGATCTATCTGCCTCTGCATCCTGAGTACTGGGACTAAAGGGATGCACCATCACACCCGGCCTCCCAAAATAAAAAGTGTTTTATTTTACTTTTTTTTTTTCAAGACAGGGTTTCTCTGTGTAATAGTCCTAGCTGTCCTGGAACTAGCTGTTATAGACCAGGCTAGCCTCAAACAGAGATCCACCTGCCTCTGCCTGACAAGTGCTGGGACTGAAGGCGTGTGCCACCACTGCCCAGCCAAAATAAAAAGTTTAATGTCACCATGGAGGACTGCCCTGATCCAACACTTCTCAAATTCTTCTGGTTCCTCTGGTGCTTTCTCGCCTGACTTAAGAGAAACATGAACAGCAGATATATCTATTGCCTGGGGAAGTATTGAGAATTATTTCTGCATATCCTAGCAGCATCTTTTAGGTATTTTTTTAAATATTTATCTGTATTTTCTGTATAAGTGTTTTGCCTGCATGCTTGCCTGCCATGCGTCTGCAGGAGCCTGAAGAGGTCAGACAAGGGCAGCAGATTCCCTAGAGTTACAGATGGTGACGAGCCACCACGTGGGTGCTGGGCACTGAATGCCTGTCCTCTGCAAGAGCAGCAAGTGCTGTCTCCAACCCTCCTGGGAGCGCATTATGGCCCTCTAAATAGGTAGGTGTTCTGAAAGTGCGCTGCGGATCCTTTGTCCACACTGCACCTTTTTAAAAATGATTTATTTATTCTTTTTTGTTGTTTGTTTTGGTTTTTTGAGATATGGTTTCTCTGTGTAGCCTTGACTGTCCTGGAACTCACTCTGTGGACCAGGCTGGCCTCAAACTCACAGAAATCTGCCTGCTTCTCCCTTCTGTGCGCTCAGATTAAGAGCATGCACTACCACCACCTGGCTGAGATTTATTTATTCTTATTTTATGTGCATTGGTGTTTTGCCTGCATGTATGTCTGACTGAGAGTGTCAGAAGCCCTGGAACTGGAGTTGCAGACAGTTGTGAGCTGCCATGTGGGTGCTGGGAACTGAACCCGTGTCCTCTGGAAGAGCAGACAATGCTCTTAAGTGTTGACCCATCTCTCCAGCCACCCCACCCCCACCACATTTCATCTTAAAGATGTTTCTTTTCAGGTGGTGGTGCTCGCCTTTAATCTCAGCACTTGGGAGGCAGAGATAGGTGGTTCTCTGTGAGTTTGAAGCCAGCCTGGTTTACAGTGTGAGTTCCAGGACATCCAGGGCTGCACAGAAAAACTCTCTATCAAAAACAAAACAAAGCAAACGAACAAAAAATGTTTCTTTTCAAAGATATTGGGCTAGGAATTGGAGCTGTTGGAGAAGAAATTCTATTTTCTCTAGTTATATCTGAAAAGATAAGGGAGATGCCATCAAGATGGCCCAGCAGGTAAGAGTACTTGCCTCCAAGCCTGAAGACCTAAATTCAGTCCCTGGAACCCATGTGGTAAAAGGAGAGAGCTGGCTTCTGCAAGTTGTCTTGTGACTTCTACATGAGTGCCATGGTATGCCTGCATCCACTCACATGTACACTCACACGCCTGTGCGTGCACACACCCACAAATAAATGTAGAAAAAATAAAGATAAAGGAATTATTTTACTTAGATTAAATACATAAGAACAATGACTAAAGAACAAAATATATATGCAAATAATTCAATGACAGAAAGTACTAGTTTTGCTAGAAAAAAATCTCATTTTAGTTGGGCCTTGTAGGGCCCACCTATAATCCCAGTATTCAGGAGAATGAGGGCAACTTATATATATATATATATATATATATATATATATATATATATATATATATATATATATAATTTGCATTTTGAGATAGAAAACCCTTTCATATTATCCCATCAGCCTTGCATGTACCCCCAAATTCTCTGGCTCAGACTTAGAGACAATGGTACCTGATCTTCTAAGTTCACGTTCATTGTTAAGTGGTATTTTTTTAAATAATTTATTTAACTTTATTTCATGTGCGTTGGTGTGAAGGTGTCAGATTCCCTGGGACTGGAGTTACAGACAGTTGTGAGCTGCCATATGGGTTCTGGGAATTGAACCCGGATCCTCTGAAAGAGGAGCCAGTGCTCCTAACCTCTGAGCCATCTCTCCAGTCCCTGTTAAGTGGTATTTAAGACTTGAAAGTCCCAGAACAGATGTGACCTTATATAGGAGCGGGTCTAATAAATGACAGCCATAGGAGTAGTCTGGCCCTGCACACCAGTTTGTGACTGTAGTGAACACAGCTATACCCATCGATTTACATGTAGTCTGTGTCTGCTTTTGTCCATTCCCCTGACCATAACTATTTTGGGTCTATAACAGCAGAACTGAGCAATTATGGTAGAGGTGAGTAGATGGCATAAAGACCACAATATAAATAACCCAGCGTATTTACCATCTAGCCCTTTTGTAGGGAAAAAAAACATTGCCAACCTTTGTTCTAAGTAATGATGAAGGAGATACCAGGAGTTGAGGGCTCAGGGTGAGTAAGGGCTGTGTCTTACCACCCCAAAGTCCACCTTGGTTTACAGGCTAAAAATCTGAATCGGTCACTGAGCATTTCAAATCCTTTTTGGAAGTCAGCAGGATATACATAAAAAGTCACTGAGTACAGGAGTGTGGGCTTCACATAGGAAAAGACAAAAAGCACAACAAAAGCACAGGCTGCTGCCCCGAGCGTGGCTAGACACACCACCATCTGCATCCACCAGCAACCGGCCCAGCAACTTCATTTATTTTAGTTTCAAACAGGAACCAAGAAGATGTCTCAGTACAATAAATTATCCATTCCCACCCTTCCTGCTGAAGAAGGCAAAAGAGCCTCCATGGGTCATAGCTAACCCTTCCCCCTGGAGGGACCCTCTCAACAACTGAATGGAAGAACAGTTCCCTATGAGCCTGACAAGACAGCCCTCTGAGGACGGTCGTCTGTCTTTTTCCAACCAAGGCCTCTCATTATTGTCACCCATGGCCCCACAAGAGGAGGTTCTTCTGGGTTGTAGTGGAGGAGTTTGAGAACCACAAATAGGAAGAGGTGGTCTCTTTCTATATACAGATCTTAATGACTCCACACAACGTCCAGTGTTATCCTTCAAGGAAGGCAGGTGGCTAAATGATAGCCTCTCTCTCTAAAGGAGTATAAATCTGGGCCCGAGACCCCAGAGGTTGAGAAGAGGGGAACAGTACAGTACATTTCATCTTAGTCCACTCGGGTGTTTAAGAACAGCATATGATGACCACTTTCCCCACAAAAGGTTGCTCATCGCAGATTTCACCTGACCCTAATCCCCCCCAAAGCTGTTTCCAGGTAGATACTTTGAGCTTCCAGAAACCATGATTATCCCTGGACAGAAATCAGAGCAAAAGGCTGAAATGGAGCACCCATCACACAGTGTTTAGTCCCAAGGTGAGGCTCACCTTCACTTACACACATTGACCCATTCTGTGACCTTGCATTCATCACACAGCACATAGCAGCACCAGTGGAAACGGCAATGGCAGCGCTCCACCCGTGTCTGCCGGAGCACATTGTGCCCACGCCCACAGCACAGGCTGCCACAGCCATCCAACAGGCGGCTCGTCTTGTTGCAAGCCCGGCCTCTAGTGCCTGGTGAGCCCACCGCAGGATCTCGCTCACAGAAGTCGGGAGACTTCTCGAAGTAGACTAGCTCTCCTGAGAGGCGACGGGGACGTAGGCGGGGCTGGAAGGCTCCAGAATTACGGTTGTGGGTATCGATGAAGATGGCTCTGCCCAACCGCTCCCTCAATGCTGCCCCGATGGCCCGGAACTCTGGAGCTGCCCTCCAACAAGTCTTGAATTGACAGCTGCCTGACGTGCCGTGGCACTTGCACTTCCGCTTCAGGTTTTCGGTTACCACCTAGAACATCAGAACAGCAAGAAGAGAAGAGATGGGGGGTGTGGCGGGGCAACCGAGTAGAGCAGGGGACACAGGAGAAGGAAGGGAACCTAACTGAAGAGGGGACAAACAGACCGTCAGGGAAGTTAGCCACCAGCCCAAGGACCTCATTTTGTGAAGGTAAAGCCAGGGGGGTTTGCTCATCTTTGATCACTAGCTGGTGACAGAGCAAGGAGATGACTCCCAGTTGTCTTAAATCCCAGTCCAGTGCTCTTTCCAGAGTAAATACTGGTAAAAGCCGGAGTGTGGGGGAAGGTAGCTGCTGGAACAGTTTCTATGCAATGAGCCAAGTACTAAGGACATATAGAATACACTGTATGCGGGGCTGAAGATGTGGCTCCATAGTTAAGAACACTGGCTGCTGCTCTTTCAGAGAATCTGGGTTCAACCCCCACCACCCACATGGTGATATACAACTGTCTATAACTCCAGTTACAGGGAATTCAATACCCTCTCTAGGTATACAGTGGTGCACAGACCTATACACACAGGCAAAACAACCATACACATTAAATTTGTTTTGTTGGTTTTTCAAGACTGAGTTTCTCAGAAGCTATGAAGTCTGTACTGGAACTTGCTCTGTAGACCAGGCTGCCATACATAATAAATTTTAAAAATCAATAAAATAAGATACTATGTGCTACCTCAGCCTTAATATATGGTAAGCACCATCAGGCAGCTTCCTATAGATTCTAAACATGTTTTGGGTGACTTACTAGTGACAAGCTTGCTAGTGACAAGTGGTGATCATCCATCATACCTCATCCTATTACTCTGTGGGGCCTCTCAGGAGGGAGGGAGAGAGAGAGACTGAAAAAAGTTGGGTTTGGTGGCCACACCCACGATCACAGCACTCAGACTAAGGATTCCAAATTTGAGACTAGCCTGTACCACATAGCAAGACCCCATCTCAAAACAAGACAGTAAGGGAGCCGCAGAAAATACACACACCTGGCGCCCCACCCTGTTGTTGTGGATTCTCATTCTTGCTTGGATGTCCCGTGGAGCTTCTCGAGAATCCAGGAAATCCCTAGAGAACTTCTCTCCAAAGTCCATGTCGTGGTTACAGCCACCCCATTCCCACGTGTCCTGGGGGCCAGGGTTCTGCCCTGAGCCAGAGATAGGGCTGGACTGTGAGTGTGGAAAACTCTTGCCCCGAGACAGTGCCTGAAGCTGCAGCAGCTTGGCCCGGAGCCGGTCCTGCTCACCACTGCCCTTCCAGCCGCAGCCACAGCTCACCAGCTTGCCCAAGCTGCAGGCTGTAGCGACAGCATGCATGACCCCAGCAGCCAGCATGGAGAAGGAGAAAGCACTTTCACGGAAACCTGGGGAAGAAATGGGTGTAGGGTCAAGAGAAGGCTTGCAGGCAGCTGAGGGGAGAAGGCAGGTGGAGAAAAAACAAGCAGCCACCCTCATCACCATCATATACTGAGATAGGGTCTTGCCACATAGTCCAAGCTGGCCTTGAACTCTTGACAAACCTCCTACCTCAGCCTCCCAAGTGCTAGGATTACAGGTGTGACCCACCACCTTGCCCAGCCAGCAAATTTCAGAAATTTCTAACTGAATCCCAGCTCCATCATTTACCCTCTGAGTGATGTGGGACAATGTCCTGAAATAAGAAATAGCACAAGGTCTCAGTTCCCTCAGCTCTAATAAGAGACCATGGGTCAAGCTATCGCTAAAGCCAAACCTCTGTAAATCTGTCATTTTGGGGTGTGAATGTAAGAGAATGTAAGAGAGAGCCTAGGGCAGCGGTTCTCAGCCTTCCTAATGCTGGGACCTTTAATACAGTTCCTCGTGTTGTTGACCTGGACTATAAAATTATTTCATTGCTACTTCATATCCACAATTTTGCTACTGTTATGAATCATAATGTAAATAGCTGACATGCAGGATAGCTGCTATGTGATCCCTGTGAAAGAGTTCAGCATCCCCCTGTAGGGGTCAACCCACAGGTTGAGAACCACTGGCCTAGAGCCCTCTGGGTTTCCAAAGGGTCAGAGGGAGTCCTCAGGACTTTTGAAAGTGTGTTCCGGGAGTTCTACATCTAAAAGCCTTAGAAATTCCCCAACCCTGCAGGGAGGTTAGCAAGAGGTGAGGAGTGGAGGGGGGACCTTTGGTTTTGGAGTTCTCTCCCGACTTTATTAAATGAGTCTTAAGCAAGCTACTATGTACTGCTGCAGTAACAATCCTAACACACTGGGACTGCACCCGCTTCCCAGGTTCCAGTTTTATATTTGCCCTTCAAGATTGCCCTTTCTGTTGATTTTAACCTGCTATTACCTTATAAAACACTGGGAGGAGGAGAAAGGCCAGAGTGATTTTCCCCAAGGCCCTTTTAAAAGGTTGGCCTCTTTGTTATGTTTTGGGGGTCACCAAGGAGGAGGCTCTGGATGACAAATCTTTACCAGGCTTAGAAAGACATCCTCACCATTTGGCGTCAAACCCTCCCACTACACCAAGCCCTGCAGAGAAGGTAGGGTCCCTCACTCGGTTTTAAGCAAGGGCTCTTTGGAGTATTGAGAAGATGAAAGACAGCGGAGGCCAGGCGCCTCTTACCAGGGAATCTAGGACTCCAGGGCCAGCCTCAAGATCCCCCAACCATCCAAGGGTGAAGCTGTTTGCACACGTCTTGGGAATTCCCCTGCAGATGGCAGCTGCCTATTAACCCCATAGTCCCCAAAGCACTACCCTACCCTGGACTGAGCCCCTTGGATCTTTACTCCTCAGGGAGGAAACTCCAGGGAAAGACAGTGGAGCCTCCCAGACCTTTCCTTCTAGACCAGGCCAGCAGTGACCTGCTCTAGGCCCCTCCAGCCATTCCTCACCTGTTCAGGTGAGGGACACCTGGGGCCCCCACAGCACCGAGGAGGGGGCTGCTCCCCAGCTTCAAAGCCATCAGGGTCTTTGTTCCCAGCTTTGGCTCCTGGGAACCCCAGCAATTAGGGGAGCAGGTTTAACCCTTAAACGGTTGGGGGCGTCACCCCACCCCCGCTGAGACTCTGGGGACACCCGCCTGGGCTTGTCTGGGTGGAGAGGGAGGGGAGAGAAAATAGGGGGTAGAGGGGGTGTTTAAAGCTTCTTGGGTTGGGGGGCATCTCTTGTTCACAGGTGGATCCCAGATCGAGCTGGGTGGAGGCAGAAAAGGGAGGCCCTAGCGTAGGGGGAGCAGGGACCCAGATGCCTCGCCAGCAACGCAGGTGGAAGGCAGGCAGGCAGAGGCCCAGACGGGTGACCAGACTCAGCTGAGCGCGGCTCCTGGGGAAATTCCCGGAGAGGCCCCTCCCGCAGCCGCGAACCGGTCCCTTCCCGCCTCCGCGCGCCTCGGCCTGCCCCCAACCCCTGGGCGGCAGCACAGACAGCCACCCCGACAGGCTCACCGCGCTTGAGGATGGCGCTGTGGTGCGGCAGCCGGCCGCCGCCCTCCAGTGCCGAGCAGTTCCAGCGCTGGTCGCGCAGCTGGTGCTGACACTCGTGAACAGCGATGTGCAGCCCTTGCAGCGCGGACGCCGTCACGTCGGGGCTGCGTAGGCACAGGCCCAGCTGCCGCTTACTCAGGCCGGACAGGGTCAAGCACACGGTGTTGGCCGTCAGCGGCGGCTCACCGGGAAGTTTTAGGCCCAGAATCTCATTGCTAAGAGCCCTAAGAACAAGGGACAAGCCGTCTCGGGGTCTGTGGTCTAGTCACACGCTCCCCCCCCACAACTAACCACTAGCCCAGGTCGGTGCTTTTTCCCAAAACTGGAAAAATGCTCACCGACTGAACAAAGCCAAGAACAGGAGACCCGCGAAGCCCAAGGGCGGAGGCCGAGACCGGGGCTCCTCCAGCATGTCGAAGCCCGGAGGCTCCGGTGGACGAATCTGTCAGCGCCTGTGGGAAGAACAGAATGGCTCCCTGGAACCGAAGGATGTTCTATTTCGGTTCCCTAAGCCATCAATGTGGCCCCACTGGCCTTTCTCACCCTTTCCCAAACTAAACAATAATAGTCACCCCTTGACTTCCAGTGTCTGGGTTCTGGAACCCTTCAAAGAGGAAGAATCCAAGCAGCTCAGGACCCTCGGAATGCCCCTGGAGTCCGACCCAGCCAGACACGAGTCCTGAGACACTCACATGCGGACTTGAGACAGTTCCTCTCAGACCCTCGATCCCTCCTCACCAACTGTTCCCTCTTTGAGGGCCCCACGACTGATTTACCCGCCCTCACAGGGTTAGAGGGAGGGATCAGAAGGGGGTTCCCCACCACCTGGAGGGGCGTCGCCTCCTAGTGCTGGCACTACCAGGGAAACTATATTAGAAGAGTCCGAGACCAGGCGCTCTAATCCACACTCTGATCTCTATGCTCAACAGGGGAAAAGGTCAGGTGAAGCAAAGGCGACAGGGAACCCAGATACCCTCCGCAAACGCTCTACTTGAGTCCACTTCCCCATCCACCCCCCCTTTCCCAACTACACATTCCCACTGAAGAACGCCACCCGTGTGGTCCCCATGGGTCCCACCCCAATCCCCACCCCTTTGCTGGCGTCCATTGCCCTCTAAATCCGAAGGCACTCCTTTATTTTATAGGTATCTCTAGCGATATCTCTGGCTTTCTCGGGGAGTCTATGCTCTTGAGGGTGAACACTTGTCTGTCTGTCTGTCCGCGTGCCTGTCTAGTCTCTTCCCACCCTGTTCTCTCCAGCCCCATTACCTCCAGCGGTTCAGGTGCAGGATCCACAACACTAGCAGTTGGGTCACTTGAGCTCCGCTCGTGCCACTTAAACCGTGGGGAGACTGGGTCGGGTTCGGCCCCCTCGGCAGAGCACCATTCTTCCACCGCTGGGCCACTCCTCTTTGCCGCTTTTCCAGCGTTGCCGCGGCCGCCGGGAGGAAGGGAGGGTAGAAGGGAGGGAGTGATCGAGACAGCTAGCGAGCGAACCCGCGACAAAGCACCGGGGACTTTGGCTGGGCTAGACCTAACTCACGGGTGGTTCTGCTGGAGCTGACGGAGCTGCGGCCCCTCCCAGAGCCCGAGGCATCCCCACCCCACCCGCACCCCACCCCCTGCCTTGACCAGGAGAACGCGGCTGCTTTCCCCCAAAAGCGCGCGCAAGCGCGCGCGCACACGCATACACACGCATACCCTCTCCCCCGACGCCCGGGATCACGATCAGCTCCACTTCAGGGGAAAGTGGCCGGAGCTCCTCTCACCTGCTCTGAGGTCGCCGAGGCTGTCTGGAGAGTGCAGTGACCCTGACTAAGGCGCCAGGATCTAGTCCCAACGACAGTATCTTCCATCGTTTTGCTTTGCCTCCGTTTTTCCACCAAGAGTGGGTGACTGGAGAGCCCCTTTAACACGCTGAGGACCTGAAGACGGAGCTGGACGACCTTCGGGTTTTTGACAGTCTCTTGTAGAGCCCACGAGCCTGTGTGCACCAGGGCACTGTGAGCCTGCAAGTGAGGAGCCACAGAGCGGCTTGGCTCCCGCCCACCTCGAAGCCACGCGCCTGCCCCTTGGGAGGGGTCAACTTTGGCCTCAGAATTTGGCCTCGGTCAAAGGCTCGGGTAGCCCCAAAGATCTCCAGTCTGCCCCTTCACTTTCCTTCTGTTGTAGGCATTCTCTCTAGGGGTCGCCTAACCAGAATTCCTGATTGAACGCTTGAGATGACCCAGATTCATGCTCTTGCTCCGTGCTCGCACATTTGCTTCATAAGGGTTGAGGGAGGCCTTGGGATCCCAAACGGAGCCCAACTCCAGGGCAACCAGAAAAGAACCTGGCCTGCCTGGGTGCGCGCAGGCAGAGGCATAAATGCCTTACCTCTGGCGGCAGCGAAGGGGTTAGGCGCCACCGCACTCCAGCCTGACTCACCCTCCTAGCTCTAACCACTGCGGACTATTTTTGCCAGAGAGGGGCCTCAGGCTTCCCAACCACCCCCAGCCCCTGCCAGACCGCAGCCCCAAGCACAGCATGGCTGGCCCTGCGCACCCAAGGCACATTGACTCCCCAGGAAACAGAAGCACAGGGCTGGTACCCACAGCCACAACCACCTCTCTGTTGGTGGTGGCAAGCAGCAATGCTGGGCAGCCAGCCCCGGTCTGCATTCTTGCAAGTCTTGTCTTGTGCTGAAGGGACACCACTGGCTAGGTGTCTAAACAGTACAGAGGAGGTTAGGTCTGCCGGGCTACTCAATGAGTACTGGGGAGGAGAGGGTGTTTGAGCCAGTATGCTAGACAGCCTGGGCCACAGTGGGGTACTCTTTCTGATTTCACCACCTCTGGAGTAGGGAAAGGCAGTCCAAGACCTCCTAAATCTCCTTATTTAGGGGAAGAGGGCCAAATCATGTGTGACTTCCAAGGTGGAAAAAATACTATCTCAGTATCTTCCCTTCTTACTCCAGAACCCAGAATCCTTCTTCCTGCCTGTCAGCCTGGGACTCACCCAGGCCCCTGGAAGGACATTTCATATACCCTTCCCTCCATCCGCATCTCTTGGACATTTGTGTTTCTCCCCATGGCTGCCGCCCCATTCATGCTTTGAATTTTATTTTGTCTTGTTCTTATTTGTCCCCTCTTTGATGCTGTCATTGTGCAGCTCCAGCATTTAACCAGATGTAACTAAGGGGCTAAGGCAAGCTGGGAGTGGTTAATCCCAGCACTTGGAAGGTAGAGGCAGGTGGATCTCTGTGAGTTCAAGGTCAGTCTGGTCTGCATATTGAGTTCCAGGTCTATGTAGAGAGACCCTGTCTCTAAAAACCAATAATAACAATATTGATGGGACTAAGGAAGATTAGCAGCCAGAGGCTCAACTTCCCAGTGACCTGGGGTTGCTCAGGTTGGACAATCCCAAGTCTAAGAGCTCACCCTGCACTTCACTGTCCTTGCTGAAGTCTAGCTCTTGGAGAGAAGCAGGCAGTGGGTGGCCTGAACTGGCCTACAGTGCCCTCCTGCCGACCGTCTGGCCTGAGCACTGACCCACAGGCAGCTAGAGGGCGGTGGGACAGGCGGGGCCTGGAGAGGGCTGTGGGTGCACACCCATTGCCTAATACCCCAAGCACGCAGCCAGCTCCAAGAAAGGGGAGGGGCAGGAACCAGAGAGACCTTGACAAGGGTTGGGACCAAGACAAGAGGGGGGAAGAAAAGGGGGCTGCCATCATGGCAGGGAGGAAATAAGAGCAACCTGGTCCACCTTCTGTTTGATGAGAAAAGCAAAAGGCTCCTCTTCCTCTCATGAGGATGAAGAGTGTAGCGAAACCCTGTGGGAAGATCATCGAAGCCCTGAAGGGTGGAGAAGTGTCAAATAAAAGAGTGGGGGCCTCTGGAGATGGGGGAATCAAGCAACTGAGGCGGTGACTAAAGCCAGGCTACACTCGGGAATCTCCTCCTCCTCCCCTTCCCTGATGTTTGCCTTGGCTGGGGTCTTGGGTGACTCATCTGTTGCTAAGCCGCTGATAGGGGCGGCCAGCCCAGGGAACCCAAATTATAGGCCCGGGAGGGATGGATGCGCCTGTGGCGGTGAGCTCAACCGTGCTGCCTCCCTCCACCTCACTGGTCTTCCATTGCAGTACCGAAGGCTACCACCCAGAGGCGCCAGAGATGTTGTAGACAAACCTGCTGGACTCCAAGGAAACCCCCACACTCAGCAGTTCGCCCCAACAAATCTTGTGAATCACCCTGGGAATTTTACCCCTTTGTCCATTAAAGGCCCATGGATGGGCTGCCCATTCCCAGCCGGAAGAGTGGTGCCTGCTGCCTGCCCGTACTTCAAATGCAAGAACTCCAAGCCCTGGTTACAAGCTCTTTCTAGATCCCAAGGTCTAAGCGAAGCTCCCTTCCCCCACTCCATTATTTCTCCCCTATACCTATTCCAATGAGCCTGATTTGCTGCTACTGCGTTTCTACTTCAATCCTTGGATGTTAACTGTAGCCACAAGTGACAGAGAGCTCTAGGTAAAGTGCACCTAATAAGGAATCTGAGGCTAGGGGCCTGGGGAGATTAGCAGTGAAGAGTCCTTGTTGCCCTTGCAGAAGCCCCAGGTTCAATCCGTAGCACCCATGGGGGCTCACAACCATTCAGAATCCTGCTTCCATGGGATCCAACAGGCATGAGTTTGTTGCACATACATGCATGTAGGCAAAACATTCATACTATAAAGAAAAATAAGTAAATTTGACAAATAAATTTTGAAAAGAGAGAATTCAAAACCAGCGCTAGGCCATGCCTTTAGTCTGAACACGGGAGAGGCAGAGGCAAATGGATCTCAGGGAGTTCGAGGCTATGAGGCTAGCCTGGTATACTTGGTGGATTCCAGGCTAGCCTGAGATATATAGTGAGACCCCTGCCTCACACCAACAATAACAAAATTCCAAGACAGAAAGGTACACAGACCCTGAAAAAGGAACATGCCTGGTATTTCCAAAGGATAGAAAGGCCAGTGAGGGAGTAATTCTCCAGGGGAAAATTGGTTGGCTTTGAGACTGAAGAACTGGGAAGAAACGAGTGATCTAAAGGAACTCAGATCCAAGGAGGCCTGCTAAGCCAGGTAAAGATTTTTGGTTTTGCCAGGCAGTGGTGGTGGTGCACGCCTTTATATCCCAGCACTTTCCCAGCACTCGGAAGGCAGAGGCATACAGATCTCTCTGAGTTCGAGGCCAGCCTGGTCTACAAAGCAAGTTCTTCTAGGACAGCCAGGACTACACAGAGAAACCCTGTCTCAAAAAAAAAAAAAAAAAAAAAAAAGGCCTTTGAGTGAGATAAGGAATCATTGGAAAGATTTGATCATGGAAATAATTATTTGTTTACTTTCTAAATTGTTTGTGTTTCTAGGTGTGTCCTTGGAGGCCAGACGTGCAGGAGTTACAATGCAATTGTGAACTACCTGAAGTAGGTGCAGGGAATTGAACTCAGGTCCTCTGCAAGAATGGGAGATGCTCTTAACCACTGAGCCATCTCTCCAGCCCCAACCTCAGCTTTAGAAGGATGGTCTTGACTGCTGTTGGCAAACAGACTGTGGGGTGGAAGGGACAAACATGAAGAGTCTATAGGAAGAGGTGATAGTGGCTCCTACCACCATGCAGCAGCAGACGCATGAAAAGGGATCAGCTTAACATGAAGTGTAAAACCCATAAGCCAAAGGTTGAGTCCAAAATTTAAAATTAAAAGATATATATAGCCAGATGGTGGTGATACACACCTTTAATCCCATAGGCAGCAGCAGGCAGATCTCTGAGTTCGAAGCCAGCCTGGTCTACGGAGTGAGTTTCCAGAACAGCCAGGGCTACACAGAAAAACCCTGTCTTGGAAAAAAAATACTATTATTATTTTACTCTATGTGTGTGGGTCCTTTACCTGTATGTCTGCACACTGCAAGGATGCCTGGAGCCTGCAGAGGCTAGCCCTGGTTCCAAGATTTTTGTCCTGAAGACAAAGGCCAGAGCTGTCACTTACTGAGCTATAAATGACCAAAGAAAGATCAAATTTAACAACAGCAAGATTAAGAATTTAGTGTTGAATGTGTGAATTTCAAGGTGTTTACTTAAGTGTTAGGTATACATCTAGAATTCATAGCCAAAGTTATAAATCGGGAAACATGGGGGCTGGAGAGATGGCCCAGCAGTTAAGAGCACTGGCTGCTCTTCCAGAGGACCCAGGTTCAATTCCCAGCACCCACATGGTGCTCGCAACCAGCTGTAACTGTCTAATGACCCCTCTGGACTCCATGGTCCAGTCATTCCCAGTCATGGTGCAGAACACGCCTCCCCAGGACAATTATGAAATCCAGCATCTCTTGTAAGAAACCCATACTGCTTTGGATGATAGAATAACTGTAGAGGATGTTTAGTTACATGTAGCCCAGGCTAGCTTCAAACTCTCTATGTAGTTAAATATGACTTTGAATTCCCACCTCTGCTTCTCAAGTGGTAGGATTACGGTGTGTGGCAGCATACCTGGCTTTATCTTTTCTTTATTTTTGCCATATCCACGGTCCAGCTCAGGATGTCTTATGCTAGGCAAGTCATCTATGTATGTGTGTATATGTACAGTGTACACATGCATATGTGTGCCCATGCAGAGACCAGAGGTCAAAGTGAGATTGCTTCCTCTATTGCCTTCTGCCTTGTTTTTTATTTTTACTTTTCAACCTATTTTTAATTTTTATTTTATTTATTAGTGTGAGGAGTGCTGGGTGTGCATCGTGGCAAACACCTGGAGGTCAAAAACAGCTTTGTGAAGTCAGTTCTTTCTTCCCACTTTGGCACCAGGGGTCATAAACGTCTGTGGAGTTTTCCCTTCCCAGCAGTCACTTCCAAATTACCACACTGAGGTTTCTATTACTTATAAATGCTCAACTGATAGCTCGGGTTTATTATTAGCTAACTCTTACATTCAAAACAACCCATTCCAGCCAGGCGGTGGTGGCACACGACTTTAATCCCAGCACTCGGGAAGCAGAGGCAGGCAGATCTCTGTGAGTTTAAGACCAGCCTGGTCTACTAATCTATGTATTTCCATGTGGCTCGTGGCTTTACCTGTCTTCTAACATGTCTTGTTTCCTGGGCAGCTGGCTGGTGTCTCTCCAACTCCACCCTTCTTTTCCCCAGCACCCTCAGTCTGATTGCCCCCACCTATACATTTTGCCTATCAGCCAATCAGCATTTTATTATCAAGGAACATAATCCACAGCACATGGATAATAGGATTTCCCTGTTTTCAGCCTTCTTCACATCCCCATAGAATTTCACCAATATACCAGATTGGAAAAGGTGTATGACACTGGGCCCTGATAGTGCACACCTTTAATCCCAAACTCAGGAGACAGAGGCAAGCAGATTGTTCAAGGCCAACCTGGTCTACAGAGTGAGTTCCAGGACAGCCAAGGCCTCACAGTGAAACCCTGTCCTGGGCGGGGGGGGGACGGGGAGGGGAAAGGTATGGGGGGCGAAGGTGTATGTGACCCAGGCCTCAGTGGTGAGAAATTTCTTGGGTACAAAGTCAGGTTACCCATGTATATTGTTCATTACTTTGACCTATTTATGTGGGGCACTATTTGCAGAAACTCCTGGCTTTTAGACCTGTGTAGGATGCTTGACCCCTCCACATTATCCCTCAGGAAGGAATCTTTGGAGGAAGCAAGTACAATAGGCTAAGATGCGGTCCGGGAAGGACACTTCCTTTAAATACAAACAAACAAAAAACTCCACCAAGCTTCCTTTGGGCTAATGTAGATCTCATTTTAAAACATTCGCACCTAGTGAGATTATTCAGTGAGCAAAGGAATCTGCCACCGAGTTTAATGACCCTGAGACCTATATAATTGAAGGAGAGAACTAGCTCTTACAAGTTGTTCTCTGATTATGCATGTGATTATGTATCTCTCCCTCCCTCTCTCTCACACACAGGCCCACACACAAAGGTGATTTTAAGAATTCAATGAAGCTGGGAGGTGGTGGCACATGCCTTTAATCCCATAATCCCAGCATTCGGGAGGCAGAGGCAGGCGGATCTCTGTGAGTTCGAGACCAGCCTGGTCTACAGAGCTAGTTCCAGGCTCCAAAGCCACAGAGAAACCCTGTCTCGAAAAACCAAAAAAAAAAAAGAATTCAATGAAACGCAAGTGCCCCAGAAACAGTAACTAAATGTATTGGTCATTTCTTCCTTGGGGTGATTCGCACTTTAGTGGGAAAGCCCAATCAATTCTGGGATCCAAGCTCTTTGGGATCAGATCTAGGTGATCTAGTCAGACATCATACCAAAAGCCAGAAGAGATGGAAACAAGAGGTCCCAAAAGTGTGGCAGGCAAGACCTAAAACTCAGTTTCTTTCTGCATCAGTTCTGAAAAGGGACCCCAGCCTGCTCTGCTGCAGACTGGCAACCCACTGAGCCACCTATAGGTAGAAAGACCCTACATAGGGTTTGAGTTCAAATACTCTGGGCTGTCAGGCCTAGGGGAGCATGCCTCTAATCTCTGCTCCAGAGGTGGAGATACGGAGATTTTCAGGCCAGCTGGGTGGTAGAGTGTGCCTCTAATCTCCTCTTCAGAGACGGAGTCAGGGAGATCAGAAGTTCAGGTCAGCTTAGATTATATCTGAATTTGAGGCTAGCATAGGCTACGTGAAGACCTCATCTCAACAAATAAATAGTAAAAGAGGCTCAGTATTTAAGAGCACTTGCAGAGGACTGGGGTTTGGTTCCCTTCACCGACATAATGGCTCACAACTATCTGTAACTCCAGTTCCAGGGAACCCTCTTCTGGCCATTGAGGACACTGCACACACATGGTACATATACAACATGCAGGCAAAATACTCACATACATAAAAAATTTTAAACAAAAAGACCCTCTCCTTTCCCCACAAAACAAAAAGAGCAATATAACCACTTGGTTTGCTTTTGAATTTGAGATAGGATTTTACTATGTATCCCAGGCTGGCTGTGCTGGTACAGAACTCACTGTGTAGACCAGGCTGGCCTCAAACTCACAGAGATGTTTCATCCATCTGTCTCTAACTCCCAAGTGCTGGATCAAAGGCATGTACCATCACTCCTGGCCTCTCCAAGACTTTTTGTTGTTGTTGTTGTTTGTTTTTGTTTTTTGACACAGGGCTTCTGCATGTAGCCTTGTTTATCCTGGAATTCACTCTATAGACCAGGCTGGCCTCGAACTCACAGAGATCTGCTACCTTTGCTTCCCGAGTGCTGGGATTAAAGGCCTGTGCCTCCACTGCCTGGTGTTTTTTTTTTTGGTTTTTTGTTTTGTTTTGTTTTCTCCAAGACTTTTTAATCCTCCTGCCTCAGCCTTCCAAGTTCTGGAACTGTCAGGCATGTACCACCATGTGGAGTTGGTTTGAGATTTATTTACTACTTTTTCATTAATTATTAATTTGTTGTTGTTTGAGGTGGGATCTTGCTACCTATCTCAGGGTTGTCTCAAATTTGGCCATCAAATTTGGCCAGCCATCAAGCTGGTCTACGGAGCGAGTTCCGGGACAGCTAGAGCTGTTATGCAGATAAGTGCTGGGATCATAGGCATGCTCCACCATGCCTGGCTGGTCTGATTACATTTATTTATTTAGAGTGTGTGTACACATGTAGAGATTAAAAGTTTTTTTAAGGATTAATTATGTGCATACAGTGTTCTGTCTGCATGTATCACTGCAGGCCAGAAGAGGGCACTAGATCTCATTACAGATGGTTGTGAGCCACCATGAGGTTGCTGGGAACTGAACTCAGGACCTCTGGAAGAGAAGGCAGGTGCTCTTAACCTCTGCACCTCTCCAGCCCCAAGAGATTAAAAGTTTTTAAAGTCAGCTCTCCTTTTCCCAATCCCAGGGATTGAATTTGGGTCATCTGGTTTGCCAGCAAGCACTTTCACCTGCTTTTTACTTATGTACGTAATGTATATGTGCTTTTACATGTGTGCACATTCACATGTGAATGGCCATGGAGTCAAGAAGAGGAAGCTGGAATTTGAATTATAGGCAGTTATAAAACTGCCTGACTTGGGTGCTGAGAAACAAACTCAGGTCCTCTGGAAAAGCAGCAAGTTCTCTCTCTCTCTCTCTCTCTCTCTCTCTCTCTCTCTCTCTCACACACACACACACACACACACACACACACACACACACACACACACACACACTGTTTTTTGAGACAGGGTTTCTTTATGAAGCCCTGACTATCCTGGAACCTGCTATGTAGACCATGCTGGTCTTGAACTCACAGAACTCAGCCTGCCTCTGCTTCTCAGCTGCTGGGATTAAAGGTGTGTGCCTCCATGCCTGGTACTGCTTTTGTGTTTTGAGAGTGTCTCCTGTATGCAAGGAGGTGGAGGATAACCTTGGACTTCTGATCTTCCTGAGTGCTGGGGTTATTCCTGGTTTTCTTTGTTTGTTTTTTGGTTTTTCAAGACAGGGTTTCCCTGTAGCTTTGGGGTCTGTCCGGGAACTCACTCTGTAGACCAGGCTGGCCTTGAACTCACAGAGCTCCACCTGCCTCTGCCTCCCAAGTGCTGGGATTAAAGGCGTGCACCACCACTGCTTGGCCCATTCCTGGTTTTTGTAGTACTTGGGATCTAACCCAGAGCTTTATACACGCTAGGCAAACACTCTACCCCAGTGCCTGGGAACACAGCTTTAACATGGCTTCATTTATTAGCTGGGACCTTGAACCTGGAACCACCGTCTCATCAATTGTTTCCTCTGTAAAGCAGAAGAGAGGAAAAGGATTAGATCCTCCAGGGGTGGGGTGGGGGCTTCTCTGTGTGGTAGTGGAACATGATATTCAAGTGGGCAGTGCCCTCTTGTATCCCACATAGGGAACAGCAACCTAGAAATCCCAGGCTACTATGGCTCTGAAGGTAATTAGAGTCTTGAGAAAGAAGAGTTATAGGCACTGGGGTGAGAGTGGGGAAACAACAGGGTTTGGGGGTACTGCAGAAATTTGGGAGAAAAATCCAGTGAAAAGCAGAAAACACATGCATGGGAGGCACAAATTTGCTAACCTTTTTAAAAAAAATATTTATTTTATGTATGTGTGAGTGCTTTGCCTGTGTGCATGTACATGCACCTGTGTGTGCTTGGTGCCAGTGGGGTTCAGACAGCGCCAGACTCAGGAACTGGAGTTACAGGTGGCTGTGAGCCACCACATGGGTGCTGAGAGCAAAGGCTGGAGCCTCGGGAAGAGCAGCAGGTGCTCTAAACCACTGAGCCATCTCTCCAGGCCCCCACATTCCTTGATCTTGAGCTAGGCAGGTAGGGTGGCACAGCCCTGTAATCCCAGCAGCCAGGTGACTACATTAAAATTCCATGTTAGATAGAGTGACATGGCAAGTCACAAAACCAGCAGCAACAACAAAAACAAAAAGAATGCTCCTTTCGGGAGCATTCTTTCTTCCCAGTCTTCACCATTACCTGACAAGTGCTCCTCTGCTCCATCCTTTCTGAGTCTAGTTGCCAGAGAAACAAGCCTGGCTCACGACATGCACAGGTTGACACATGCCATAGAGTGACACACCATAGCATGACACAAGGGACCCAGAGTGACAGAATGACACATACATGCACATAGTTAACCCACCCACCCACACACACACTCACTCATCCACCCACCTGCAGACACAATCCAGACACTCTCAATTCTTGACTCAGGCTTCTGGACCTCTCCTTTCACAGCCCCCACCTCCTTTCTGATACACTGCTTTAAATGGTGACTGTAGCAAAATGACTTCACGATCTCCCTGTCCTGAGCCAACTAACACAATCATTCGGAAAGGGCTCAAATGTCCTTCTTTAGAAGTTTCTGGATACACTAGAGCACAGGAGCGTGCACCTTGGAACAGATGTTTATTTCCGCTCGACCTCACACTGTGACACACAGAGACTTGCACTCTCCTAGCCCACATAATGCAAACTGCTGCACGGTTATGAGCTTCTCTTCACCACTAGCTCAGTTTGATCAGCCTACCCCTACACCCCACGCTCGGGAATCCCTGACCACAGCTCCACCCATGCGCTGTCTCCCTCTTTTCCTTCTCTGTCCCCGCCGTCGGGGTTCCTGGACAAGGAAGCATCTCTATGGACGTCGCTGGCCAGACCACAGCTTTCATCCCGCCATTCAGGAGAAGGAAGGGAAAGGATCATAGTGGTGGTGGTGGGGAGACAGGGTGACATCGATGGGACAGCCCCGCCGCGCGCGCGTGGGGAGGCAATCCAGACTACAGACAGGTTGTCACTAAGCACTTTGTCTCCGCGCCCCCTGGCGGATACTGGTCCCCGACGGGCTCCGGACGCGAAGAGTGAGGCAGGCGCGCGTGGGAGGCCATCCCAAGGGGAGGGGTCGGCGGCCAGTGCAGACCTGGAGGCGGGGGCCACCAGGCAGGGGGCGGGGGTGAGCCCCCGATGGCTAGTCCGTCAGCTCTTTGCTCAGACTGGCTAGAGCCACAACTCTGCTAGCTACTTATTGTCTGTGGCCCTGACCGGTGCGCCCTGGTGCCATAGTGCGGCCCGGAGGGGCAGCCTCTTCTCGTCATTGCAGTCAGAGCAGCAACTATAAGAGGCGGTGCCTCCCGCAGTGGCTGCTTCAGCCCAACAGCCAGGGCAGCAAACCATGCTGTCTGCGGCCCGCCTCCAGAGTTACTAGAGCCAGCCTGCGAACTCTCACCACTGCCCTCACCGCCGCGTCCTGTCCCACCGTCGCGGGCAGCAACCAAAGTCTCCAGAACTGCAGCACAGAACCGGCAAGGCCAGGCAGGCGATGGGGCTCTGGGTGCTGCTGCCCAGCTGGGTTTCTGCTACGTTGCTACTGGCACTGACCGCCCTGCCTGCAGCCCTGGCCGCCAACAGCAGTGGCCGATGGTGGTAAGTGAGCCAGTATGGGGTCACTTGTTCTGGGGCACAGAGCCAGGAACCGGCCCTACCCAGCTCCCACGCTGTGAGGATCACCAACCCACAGACTCCCTCCTGCACTATGACTTCACCACATCCAGGGTGCTCTCACCTAAAACTAACCCAAATACCAGCTCTGCTGAAGAGGGGCGAATATTTGCAAGCAGAAATGATTCGCAAGCAGAAGTCCAGATACACCAGAGCTCACCCCCATCTAATAGAACCCTTTCCCACTGAGCACCAGGTCCAGGCTCACTGTGATGGGTATTTAGGTGTCCCTCGGGTCCTGAATCAAAGAACCAGTTACTAGCCTGGAAAAGAGGGGACAAAAAGATGGGATTCCTAAACATTTAAGGTGGGCAAGGCTGCAGGCTTTGATTCCTCTCAGGGGCTGCCTTGAAGGAAGATGGAAGAGCTAAGGAAGCCATGCATGGACTCATAGTGCCTTCCCTGTCCACTCACTAAACCTAGGGCTCCTGGGCTCAGTTCTACCAAACTCAAGAGCCCGGTGCTCTCTTTAGGCACATAGGCCCAGGCAAGGACAGGGTTGGTACAGTCCGCATGGTTAATGTTCAGGCCCCCTTCCCCAGACTGAGCCCTTATGCATCCCTCCAGGGGCATCGTGAACATAGCCTCCTCGACAAACCTGCTAACGGATTCCAAGAGTCTGCAGCTGGTGCTAGAGCCCAGTCTGCAGCTACTGAGCCGCAAGCAGCGGCGACTGATCCGACAGAACCCGGGGATCCTGCACAGCGTGAGTGGAGGGCTGCAGAGCGCAGTGCGAGAATGCAAGTGGCAATTCCGGAACCGCCGCTGGAACTGCCCTACCGCTCCGGGGCCCCACCTCTTCGGCAAGATCGTCAACCGAGGTGGGTGCCCAGGAAAGCTACGCTTCCGGGATTAGGGGAAAAGCAGGGTCAGCTCCAGGGCATGGGCGGGCGAATGCAGGGAAGATGTCTCAGATGTCGCAGGGCTCCGCGATCAACCTGAGGATGGCCTGATGCCCTGTGCTAACGTAGGTCAGATTTAGGCACCAGGTTCTTTCCAGCTACGCATTTTGGGCATGATCTTTAACTTTTCTGAGCCACTGACCCACAGAAAGGGAATTCCGGATCGTGGGCACTGGGCGACAGTGCCCTTTTACAGCCTCCCTCAAAGGTGACTTGGGAAACTGCTCGCTGAGGGCCAGGGTTGTGCTTCGCACTCAGCAAAGTTTACACCTCCAACACCGCCCGAGAGTTTGTCTGATAGAGATCTTGGCTATGCAGAGTTGATCTACTTGGGATATCTTCTTTGGAGCTGTCCCATTTATGCTCCAGATCCGAGTCTCAGTAAAGCACGGTGAGGAGTGTGTTCATGGATTCACGCACGCGCACCTGCTTTCTCTATGAGACCTGGAGACCAGCTTTTCAGCACTTCGGCCTGTCGGGTTGTCAGGACTCCAAGGGCCGAGTGTCCGGGTGTTGGACTGTAGGGTACCAAACCTTCCAAGGAGGGTGCTGACTCGGCCCCACGCGTTCTCTCAACTGGTGCGGGGTCGCTTCACCCACAGGCTGCCGGGAAACAGCATTTATCTTCGCAATCACCTCCGCTGGGGTCACACATTCGGTGGCGCGCTCCTGTTCCGAAGGCTCCATTGAGTCTTGCACCTGTGATTACCGGCGGCGCGGCCCTGGGGGCCCCGACTGGCACTGGGGGGGCTGCAGCGACAATATCGACTTCGGCCGCCTCTTCGGCCGAGAATTCGTGGACTCTGGGGAGAAGGGGCGGGATCTGCGCTTCCTCATGAACCTTCACAACAACGAGGCAGGGCGCACGGTACGTCCGGTTGTACGCTGGAGCCAGCGGCAGGGGCGGGGGTGGAGTGCCTTAAAGGTCCAGGATGAGGGCAGAGGGACACGGAGAGGGCTTCCTGAGGGAGTGGGAGTCTCGCAGGGAAGACGGAGAAGAGGTGGTGGCTGAGGGCAACCACCTGATCTGATGACAGACTAGATTAGGTTAACAGTCTATACAACACATAGGATGTATTGCTATGGCTCCATTGCACACTTGTGAAAAATAAAACTGACTCACTGATGTGGATGGAGCAGAGCTTGGCCAAGTATCCACATCTCAGCAAGCTATTTCTCACTTCCCCTCCCCTGGGCTTTGTTACACCTGGACCTTGGCTGAAGTTTCCACAGCATCCACTGACGAGGGCGGGGAAGTGGAGTGGGTGAAGGTGTATGGGACTTTGACCCTGCAATACTTTTCCTTCCCTCCTCCCCCAGACGGTGTTCTCTGAGATGCGACAGGAGTGTAAATGCCACGGAATGTCCGGTTCATGCACGGTGCGCACGTGTTGGATGCGGCTGCCCACGCTGCGCGCTGTGGGCGACGTGCTGCGCGACCGCTTCGATGGCGCCTCCCGCGTCCTTTACGGCAACCGGGGTAACAACCGCGCTTCGCGGGCTGAGCTGCTGCGCCTGGAGCCAGAAGACCCCGCGCACAAGCCGCCCTCCCCTCACGACCTTGTCTACTTCGAGAAATCACCCAACTTCTGCACATACAGCGGGCGCCTGGGCACAGTCGGCACAGCCGGGCGTGCTTGCAATAGCTCGTCTCCCGCGCTGGACGGCTGCGAGCTGCTGTGCTGTGGCCGGGGCCACCGCACGCGCACACAGCGCGTCACCGAGCGTTGCAACTGCACCTTCCATTGGTGCTGCCACGTCAGCTGCCGCAACTGCACGCACACGCGCGTACTGCACGAGTGTCTATGAGGCGCTGCGCCTCCCGGAACTCTCTTCAATTCTCTCTCCCCTGACAAACTCGCTGGTACTCAAGACCACCCTATTCGCCCACCCCAGCTCCTCCAGCACATTCCCGAGGTTCACAGTGACCCATCTCTCCCACCTCCTACCTGGGGGCTTCTTAAACTACTTGCCTGAGGCAGCACTAACCCTTTTGCCATCCTGAGGGCCCTGCCCCAACCTACCTCCCTCCCTCTTCGTGGGAGACCCCTTGTTGCACTGCCCCCTACTTGGCCAGGGGGTGAGAGGAGGTTTCTCTTCTCCTGGGGGAATGGGAGTCAGCTATGAGGTGTTGCAGTCCCTGCTGTGTTGTGCCCCGGGACCTTTCTATTCCCTTTTCTTCCAGTCTCTCAGCGGCCCTCAAGGTCCTTCCAGTCTCCAGCCAACACACCTGGGCCTCAGGGTCTTTCCCCTTCCACCTGTAGGTTCCAAGGTGAAAGGGCGGCTGTGGTGATGTGGGAAATGAGGTTAGGAAACCCAGCAGAAAAACCTCAGTTCTCCTAGTCTGTTATGGAGCCACTGAACAGCTGCAAACCATGCCTCCCTCAGCCACCTCCCACCCCTTCCTGTCCTGCCTCCTCATCAGTGTGTGAATAATTTGCACTGAAACGTGGATACAAAGCCACGAGTTTGGTTATGTAAATAAAACTATTTATTGTGCTGGGTTCCAGCCTGGCTTGCAGAGAACACCTTCACCCTACTCCTCTGTTCTGCCCTCGACCTTGTTGTTGTCCAACCTCTTTTCTTTCACCCAGTTTCTCAAAGATGCCCTTGCCCACCGGATCAGTATTTCCTTCCACTGTAGCTATTAGTGGCTCTTCGCCCCCACCAATGTATCTTTCTCTGAAGAATAAAATCACTATTTTTATCAATGACTCTGTTCCTTGAATCCAGAACACAGCATGGTTTACAGTGTCCTCTTGCCCTCCAGGATACTTAATTTTCTTAACCAGATAGAAGAGATATATTGTTGAAGAACTCTTTTCCTGGCCCTGAAAGAGGACCCAGAGACTCTGACCCTTGGATGACCCTAACTGGGGCCACTAGGGATCCAGGTCTCCTGCCCAGGAGCCCTTGCAGGGCTCTCCCTACTATTCCGGCAGCAGCTGGCTTTGTGATGACACATGCCTCAACTTGATAGACACTCAACAGACCAACAGTGTCTTCTCCTACCCGAAAGAGCTGGGAAATAGCTGCAATGGAATGATGGCTGTGACCAAGTCCTGAAGAATAGAAAGAAATGCCCAAGCGGAAGGGTGTCATTGTCCCTGAGATAGATGTCTCTTTTGCTGGAGTCTGGGCTTTGGGTAGTGGAAAGACATATCTCCCATAGCTCCAAGTCCTATAGGAGTACCCTCAACTCTAGCCTTGAGGTAAGGAAGATCCAGGTAACAAGTCCTGGGCCCTAGACCTGGACCAGAAAGATTAGGGACACTAGCAAAAAGGAAGAAAGGAAGCTGAAGGCTTTACTACCAAACTGGAGTGAGCCTTAAAGTAGCACAACTGAAAGGAAACCCAAGAGTGATTGGTCCACAACCAAATCATTAAGCTAACAACTCCCACAGAGAACCAGAATGAGGGTTCCCTTATTAACAGTACCTGCAGAACACCCGACTCCAATCCTGTCTTCCTGCCTTCCTCCTCAAACCATACCCTTACCCCTGACAAGGGAACATGAATCCTTCCTAAACTCTATTGCCTGTTCTTCACCATAGCCTCTTCCCCACAAGAGGGGACCAGAAAGACAGCAATGGAAGCTACCAGAACACCACTGCAAGAGCAATAACTGGTCTTAGTCGACTTGAGAGTTTCTTCCTCTTCCCAGAGTCCTTTGCTGTCTTTGAAGGCTACCACTACTCCCTGGAGGGAATGAACTATGACCCCTTTGGTTCTGAATCAAGGCCTTCTCAACCCTACAGTGACATTCCTTTCCCTTTCTCTCCATTGGCAAAGCTAGAACCATCTCAGGTCTGATGAGTAGATCCAACTTTGGGGAGCAGGTATCTAAAAGGCCCTGGGTTTCCAATGAAGGTCATCCAGCAGCAAAGAGTCAATTCTAACCCAAGAAGAACTAATAACTCCTCAATTATCCCTAAGTAAGAAGTTAGTGGGCTGTCCCAGTGTGTGTGTGTGCTGTGTGCTATGTGTAAGCTTAGGTCACTGCTAGACAATGCCCAGTGTTAGGGAGAAGCAACAAGGTGGGAAATCCAGGCACCTAATTGTTAACTCCAGGAGTGGGAGCTTGTAGATCTGGAAACTGGGGACCTGAGTTGAGCTGAGGAGTTGGAAGAAGAACTCTCTCTCTCTCTCTCTCTCTCTCTCTCTCTCTCTCTCCTCTCTCTCTCTCTCTCTGTGTGTGTGTGTGTGTGTGCATGCACATGTACATGTGTTCCTAAATAGGTATTCAGCATATCTCTTGCTTTCTCAGTCTCCATTGCCCTGACTGTTAATTGGAAATAGTCCTTTAAGCAAGTGATAAGGTTTAAATGAGACAGTATTTGTTACAGTTTGGGTCATGTGGACAATTACTGATACCTTTTCTGTACCAGCCATATGTCAAATGCTGGCAATATGGTGATGTGTAAGTCAGAGATCCAGCCAGGGAATCAACTTCGCCAAGAAGGCCCTCTGTGTGCACAGGAAATTTGAAGACAGATCAGTACCCTAGCCTTCAGCATGGCAAACACCCTTCTTTCCCAGGGGCTGGAATTTGGAAGAAGGCTACCGTAGTAAAATACAGAATAAGGCTAGGACCTAATAGAGAATACACAGGGCTGGGAGTGTGCATTGAGGTAGAGCATGTGTGAGGATCTGGGTCTGAGCCCCAGCACTTGGTGGAGGTGAGGCAAATGGGCTGTGGGTTCTACAAGTACAGCCTAGGAGCTGAGTGTTACCTGCATTATCTCTCCTGT
Source organism: Ondatra zibethicus (assembly GCA_004026605.1). Classification (NCBI taxonomy): domain Eukaryota; kingdom Metazoa; phylum Chordata; class Mammalia; order Rodentia; family Cricetidae; genus Ondatra; species Ondatra zibethicus. The sequence continues at coordinate 292,201 of PVIU01000158.1, forward strand.
ACACGCTCTGAGCTAGAATCAGTATATCAGTAGATATGGGGTCGGGATCTGGTGAGGGCTGTACCTAGAAAGAGTCTCAGGGACCAAAACACCGGGTGATGCCTGATGGCCTAAGATAAGACAGCAGGACTTATCTTAGTCATTGGGAATGTGCCCAGGACGCTTCCTGCAGCTCCCACCCACTGCTGACCTTCAGGTGCCACATGAATACACAGCAGGGAGATGGGGCTGCCAAGGACCCTGGACACAAAACTGACTTCAGTAAATGTTGTAAGGACTAGTCCTGAAATATCCCAGGGTGGAGGAAAAGCTGAGAAGACCGAGACAGCGGGCTGCACAGTCCCTGGGGGGTCAGCAAGCCAACTCCATGAACACCCTGCCCTTGCACCTTGGAAAAACCCTGTCAGTGGGGCTGCAAATACCCTCGGGTCCAGCCCCCCTTCCCTATGGCCCCAGGCAGGCTCAGCCCTCTCCTCCAGGCCAGAGGGAGAAAAATAACAAAATGAGGAGAAAATAAGCTGTTAGGCTGTGGTATGAGCAGGAATATCCGTGCAGAGCTACCCACCACCCATCTTCACTCACTTTTTCCACACCCAGCCAGGGCCCAGCATGAGACAGACCACCCCCCTGCCCCCTCCCCCGTCTGGGCTAAAAGCAGACACACTGAGTTGGTGAGAGAGCAGCAGGTTATAAATATGCCCAGGGAACTGCCGCCAACTCGCTCTCCTCTCCTGTCATCCCCTGGGAGGGGGCAGGGTGGGGTGGCACCTAGGGAGGAACCAGGGCTGCCCTCTTCCCTGAGGCCCAGGAGGAAGTGGGACTTCCAACCAGCTACTGCAATATTTGTTTGTTTGTTTGTTTGTTTGTTTAGACCTTTCCCAGGTGAATGAACCACCACTGCTACACATACATTTAGACATTTGTTTACCTCACGCGTGGGGTTCCCCACCCTCCCTGGTATTGTGAGCATAAGTCTAGCTTGGAAGGACTTTGCTGGGCACTCAGGGTCAAGGTGCAACCCTGGATTGCTTCTTTTCCTTACACCCTTAATAAAATAGTTCAATCATTTATTCATTCATAGTTCAATCATTCATTCATTCATAGTTCAATCATTCATTCACTCGCTCACTAGCAGGCATATCCCAAGGTGTGCACATACAACTGCTGTCACAAATACATGCATGTTCTATTCCTGTGTGTTCACATTGGTCCCAGTCTCGCCTGCATCCAGGGTGCTCTGCCTTTAACCTGGCAGCATCCTCAGGGGAGGTGAGGTTGGCTAGATATCTAGCATTAGCACTATCTTGGAGTAGGTCATATGAGGCGCTGGAGAAAAGGAGCTGAGAATAAGATCCCTCAATGCCTTGGCAGCTTAACTTTTCCTGGTAGGATGAGATCTCTCTTTCTCTTCCCATTTATTCTCTCCAAGACTGCAGTGTACCAGCAGATAGGAAGGGAGAGCCATTCTGTGGGATGCTGAGGGTACTGACCCAGCTATTAGAGCCTCCCAGCCACTTTGCTAAGTAGGTGCCCATCTAAGCAAGAGGGGCAAGCCCTCCTCATCCAGGGCTGAACCCCTCCCTACTCCTTCCTCCCTATTAATCCTCGGAAGTGAAGGGGCCGTCCCTGGCGGCCCTTCAGCCCTATTGTGGCCCCTCGCCCTCCTCGGCTGGCGTCTAATTAACTCCTCCTGCCCCTGGTTTTGTGTGCCCCCCCTACTCCACCTTGTCGGCCCCGCCCCTCCGCTCGGCCCGTTCCCCCCGACGGACATTCCTGTCAGGCCGGGCCAGTGTGCCAGGGCAACCAGGGCCAGACCGAGGCCTAATCCCCCCTCCGCCTGGCCGGGCTCAGGGAGCCCCACTCACCTCCCGGCTCTCTGGGGGCTGCTCGGCTCTGCTGTGGCGGAGACACACAATCAGGACAAAGGCGCAGCCCCCAGGGGGCTAACTCAGCCTTCACGCCCAGGTTGTGCGGCATTTGGGGAGTTTAATGAATTGTCCATCACGCCTTTCAGGGCCCGCCCGTCAGCCTGGATTAATCTTCGGAGCCCTGGTGGGGTAGGAGACACTAAGCCTGTATTTATTACTCTCCCATTGTCACTAATTGAGGTAATTATCTGTGACTCTGGCCTGGCCAACAATGCCGCATTCACTCCCGGGACCTCGATGGGCCTGGCTCCCACTCTCGGCACCAACCCTCCCTCCCTTCCTCTCCAAAACGCGCCAAGGGCTAAGATGGGCCCTGGAGCATGTTGGGAAAATGGACAATGTTCCACCTTCAAGTAGTGTCTCCCAAAGCCACCACCACTGTGGAGTTGTGTTGCGGAGAAACCCCGATTCTCCTAAAGTAGGTGAGAAAAGAAAGCAGACAGGTTTGTCACACAGAGCCCTGGAGCCACAGCCAGGCTGGCACTCCTTCTTTCTGGGTAGATGGCACCAAGGTGCCCCTGTAGTCAGCAGGACTCTGGAGTATTGGGAGGCATACTATTCCATACTACGTGTACTCCGAAGAGGTTTCGGAAGCTACCAGAGCTGACAGAGTGGCTGTGGGTATGTTGGAGAAGGTTAAAAAGAACAGAAAGGGTGGGTGTGTTGGGGAGCAGAAGAGCAGGTGAAGAGCCACCCTGGGAAGAAGCAGTCCAGAGTCAGACTATTCCCCACATCCACACCAATGTGACCCTTAAATAAAAACTAGCTTAGATATATGAGTGGTGCCAAAGAGTAGATGTCATATGAAGATGGTTTTCTGGATCAAGAGGATTGGTCCTTGGGAGCAAGTGTGTGTGTTCATATGGTGTGTGTATGTACATATGTGGGTGCACATGTATGCTGTGTACATGCATGTGTGTGCTTGTGTGATGTGTGTGTGTTTAAGGTATAATAAAAAAGGGAAGACTTGAATGAGATTAGGACGTGAGATTCTTGAGGGCAAAAAATATGTTTTGGTCACTGTTATTTTAACAAGATTCTATTATACCTAGCCTAACAGGATAGGTCAGGCCAGTAGTTGCACAGAAGTTGAGGTCTGCTGGATCTTCTCTTAAACAGCTATCCTCAGGCTCTTCATCCATCTAGTATTTGGTAGAAATACTAGAAAGAGTTGTCTACATCATACCTGGACAGACCTGGCTGGGCAACTGACCCGCTGAAGCACTAAGGATCCTGGCAGATCTCAGAGCTAAAGTTCGAGCAGCGCCACCTTGCGGTAGATATGGGAGAGCTTCCGGAGACACTGGTTGAGAAGATAAAGCTGCAGGCGGGTCTGACGGGGCAGCCATCCTCCTTTATGTTACGTTGTCATGGCCGGACTGCTTTTACAGTTTTTATTTTAAATAATCCCTCCATTTTTTTGAAAGGAGTGTATCATGCATCCCAGGCTGGCCTCAAGTTTCCATGTGCTGAGGATAACAGTGAATACCTGATCCTTTTGCCTGTACCTCCTGAGTGCTAGGATTTGTGGGGCAGCCATGCCATTTATAGAGTTCTGGGGACCAAATGAGGGGCTTTGTGCATGGTAGACAGGTACTCTTATCAACAGAGTTACATCCCCAGGCTTCATTACCCCCTTCTTACACCATCCTTTACTGAGGATGTGTTCCATGCCCAGCTTTAGGGGCTACAAAGTCAAACATTATTGTTAAGTAACTCAGATAGCAGCAAAAATTCAAATGATAATAAAATCAACAAAGGTGGAGCTGGAGAGATGGCTCAGCAGCTAAGAGCACTATCTGGTTTTCAGAGAACCCAGTTCAATTCCCAGCACCCACACAGGGGTTCACAACTGTCTGTAACTCAAGTTCCAGGAGATCTGACACCCTAACACATGTGCAAGCAAAACACCAATGCACATAAAATAAAAATAAACAAATAATTTTTAAACACCAACAAAGGTGCCGGGCACAAACCTCTACTCCCAGCATTTGGGAGGCAAAGGCAAGTGGATCTCTGGGAGTTCAAGGTCAGTTTGGTCGAAATAGAAAGTTCCAGGTAAGCCAGGGCTACATAGTGAGGCCCTGTATCACCACTACCGCCACAACAAAACCAAAACAAACCGAAAAGATAAAACACAGCAGGGGTCATGATCAAGAATCAGGAAAATGTTCAGCACTGAAATACAGGAAGATATTCCCAGTTCGAAACTATGTGTCATCTCTCTTTCTAATCCATTCACAAAAGTCCCTGCTTTTCTTTGGTCAGATTAGGGTCTCAATGTCTTTCCCATGTTGACCTCGAATTCCTGAGCTCAAGGGATCTCCACTCTCATCCCTCCCAAGTAACTGGGATAATTGGAACTAGAGGCTTCTGTTACTGCCCCTGGTGAAGGTCAGATGCTTTGCTCTCGCCTCTAAGCTCTCTGTGATACGTTTCTCTTTCTTCTCTGGGACTTGGTTCCCTGTAAAGCCATATGTCTTCCCATATTCTGGACATACCTCTTCCCTCATCTCGGTGAGAGCTGCCTCAAACACCCCTACCCCCCAGGAGAATCTTCCATTTTCCCTTGGCAAAGTGCCCTTGCCCATCTGAGCTCTTGAAATGCTTTGCTGTTGGGACTTTTCTTGATGACGTCCACTGGGCATCCTTGTATGTGATGGACTAGGTTTCTACCTGGCTGAGGACACAAGCTCCGTGTCATCTTGGTCTTGCCATCTTTTCCAGCACTGAGATGGGGGCGTCATATGCCCCCCATTAAATGATGAATAGGTGGGTTCATGGATGAGGAAACAGATGCATGGGTAGCTGGAAATGGAGAGGTGCTCAGAAGGATGATAGGTGAGTCGGTGGATAGATAGTAAATGGATAGGTAGGATGGATGGATGAATGCATGCATACATGAATTCATGGATGCGTGGATGCATGGATGGAGCATCCATCCACAAAATGACTCACAAATCCTATTTAATATGCTGAGAGGGTTCACCAATTTGAATGTCATCCTTGCAAAGGCACCATGCTAATCTCCTCTCTATGGCTCCAATTTTAGTGTATGTGTGAGTTCCCTGAAGGTAGAAGCATGACCAAATTTCTGCATTCCTGGCACACATGGTAAATGGACAAGTGAACAAATGACTAATTACTGAAAGACCATTATCCTATCCCCAATGGACACACTTTGCACAAATCCCAAGTCCCTCCCTGTGTTAGTGGTTTCTCCTGCCCCCCCCCCACTCTATCTCAAGAACACATCCACACCACTGATCTCTGTGGTGTCAGAGTTACAAACTGTGTCTGGGTTTCCTTACCCATTTGTACCTATTCCAGCTAGTCTCAAGACATCTCCGAGTTCTCCTAAATCTGAAAAGGACAAGGTTCCTGGCTTCCCTAATACCTTATCAAGTATGACAGAAGTGTGGGGTAGAAAATGCTTCAAGGAAGAACTTGGCTGCTGGGGAATCCGAGAGTCCCTGTTTGGGGTCCCCTGTTAACCTAAGATCTGGTGCCCCTAATCAAGTAGTCCTCCTACACCTGCTGTCTTTTCTCCCAATCAGAGAGTCAGTTCCAAGGAGGGGGATGGTTGTGGCCTCCTTCAGGAGGCTGGGTGGCTAGCAGACACAGCTAGATTTAGAAGTCATTTTCACAGCAGGGAGTCTCTAACCTGCCACCCACAGGGCCCCATGGGGACAGCCTAAGATACTACTTACCAGGGTCTGGCCCTGAACCCCCGTAGCCATTCCTCTCTCTCTCCTTCTCTCCCAAAAATTTGGTGGCTGGTTCTGACTTCATCCTTGGCAAACTCTGAAAGAAGGCATGTTTCCCCAACACCCTAAAGGCCCAAATGGTTCTTGCACGAAGGGGTGGTTGTTATCTAACCTAGGATTTATCTTTTTTCAATTCTGGGATTCAAACTCAGGACTTTGTAAGGTCTAGGCTACCATAGTACCGCTGAGCTGCCCTCCAACCTTCCTCTCCCGGGGATGGGTTGTGCTCCCTGAGCCCTTCTTTTTTAGAAAGAGAATCTTGATGGGCTGGACTGGGCTGGAATTCGCTATGTAAACCAGACTAGGCTCAAACTTAAAACTATTCTCCTATCTCTGCCCCCAGTGTACAAGAAAGTGCCACCATGCTTGGCCTCTTTCTCTTTTTAAAATATATGTTTATTTTTGCCTGGATGCCCTGGAACTCACTCTGTAGACCAGGCTGACCTTAAAAGCCCAGAGATCCACCTGCCTCTGCCTCCTGAGTGCTGGGATTAAAGGTGTGCGTCACCTACCAGGTTCCTTTCTAATTTGTATTTAAATGTCATCTCCTCCACGGACTTTCCCTGGATCTTATAAAACGAGGATCTCCCTTGATAGGCTCCTCCCAGAAATTGACGCAAGAGCCCAGTTCTCGTCTTTATCACATTGCCAGGCAGGCCTTGCCATTTCTACCCTTTCTAGCCCAGGCAGTGCTCAGAAATGGTGGGTTAGAACTGCAGTGAAAAGGGGTAAGACCTTTGGTACCTTTGATCTTTGCCCAAGGTGACCTGGCCCCTCCTTGCCCTCCTCCACCAAGAGCAACAGGAAATGTGTAGGTGACAAACAGGATGGCAGGTGAATATTCCTGGGAAGCTCCAACTGGTGAACGCCGCCCCTAGACTTGGGAAACCCCAATGGGAGACCCTCATCCGCTGAACCAAGGCCAGCGACTGGCTGTGGACCGGGAGCCCTGCCTCCCTCCGCGTCCCGCCGTTGGGGCTCTCCCGTCTGGGTGTGTTGTCAAGCTAATTGGAGAATGAAAGCCTACGTGGTTTGAAAGCGGTCTAAAGAGTTGCGGGAGTTGGGGTTGGCGGGATTCGATGGGAATAGGGACAGAGGCGAGGGACGGGTTCGACCTGGCGACCGAGTCTGGGCGAAGCCCCCGCTCCTGCCCAGTAGCTAAATTTACCTAGACTGACTCAGCCCTTGCCCGGAATGGGGGGCGGGGTGGTGCACGAGGGCAGAGGGAAGAGCGGGCAGGGGTGGGGTGGGGGGCAAGAAAGGGAGAGTCCCAGCCTGGGAGACAGGATGGACCAGAAGTTTCCACCAGAGAGGAGTGTTCCCGCCCCCCCCCCAACACACACACACAGTGAGCGGGAAGAAGCCAAGAAGGCTCGAGGGAGGGACAGGTGGGGCTAGATCAGCAAAAGAAAGACTCCAGAGCTGCATAAAGGGAAGAGTAGATTTATTGGGTGCCTACTATGTGCCAGGCACTGTGCAAGGCGCCTTATATACATTACCGCATTAAATCCTCACAACAACCCTGCGAGGTAGGTGTTTATAAACCCCCATTTGACAGATGAGGAAACTGAGGCTCAGGGAGGTGAAGTGATTTGGCCAAGGTCACATGGCTAGTAAATGGCAGACACAGAGGAAGTGCCCAAGGTTGGAAAGAAGAAAAAAAAAAGATTTAAACGTCAGTCTTAATAAGCCTGTTGTCATGGATCAATACAAAGAAGGGCTCGGCGCGCCCCAGAGGTCTGGGAGACCGGAGGCCTGCTCCCGGCCCCGCGCGCGGCTTGGAGGTGTCAAGGCGGGAAACCGGCGCCGGGTTACTAGGGATCCGGATAACTAGATAACTGGCAGTGCTGATGTGGGGGCACTCGAGCACCAGCAACCGGGGGAATTCGCGACCTGCGCGCGCCCCGTAGTGGCTCCAGCGAGTATCACACCCCACACCGACCGCTGAAAATCAGCCTTCCCCCCTCTCGCCTGGCTGTTTTCTAGGAGAGATGCAGAAATTGTCAGGGTCCTGTCAGGAGGGCGATACCATCTGCGTGGGAAATCCCGGTAACACTTGAGAGCATCACTAAGGACACGGAGCTGGAGGAAAAGGGGAAGGCTTTAAAATATCCCAAGCTGATTCATTGGCTACCTTCCCTCTCCACTTTGGTCCACCACAGGCCAGAGGCAGAGATCGGGCTAGTATCCTGCTCTGCCTTGGGAAACACTCACCTAAACTTGGAAAGTTGGGATAGAAGCCCTTTGTCCATTTTGATCTGAAAACCTTGACAGTCTTCCGAACTGAGGAAGAGTGAAACGGATAAGAGCCCTCAGATTCTATTCACTTATTCCCCAAGTTCCAGGGACGGAAGAATGGGCGGCAGAAATCGCTCATTTGACATTTACAGGAATCCGGGATGCTTAGGCGCAAAAGTAGTTAGTCTAAGGTCTACCGGCAGCTCAGTGGCAGAGCTGAAACTGAAACTTGAGTTGTAACATCAAAGACAGTCCCAGCCCTCTTCCCAGTTTGCTGGTCGTGTATGCATCCATTCCTTCTCTGCCACCTGATCACGTAGTCACTAGGTTCAAGGCCTCTCCATTACTTTTTTTTCTCCTGCCAGGGATCCTGACCTGACCATTGCTTTCTTATAACTTCCACCATTCCCTGCCCTTTGGCTTGTCTCTCTGCTCAGTTCTGCGCAGCGCCAAATGTAGCAGGGTTGAATCCTAGCCTCATCTCCCCTGAAGCTAGTGTTTGGATTGACGATTGCTGCCTTGCCTCTCTTTCCTCTGCTTTCCTCTGTTTCAAGTGTGGGAACAGGTATAGGTGGGGAAAGAAGAAAAGGGAAGCAAACGAAGCCTGTAGAGAGTAAAGGAGGCCAGTGAGCCCAAGGATGGATGGGCTGAGCAACACGAGAACAAAATGGGGCATCGCTCACTCTCTCTCTCTTTTCCCCTGTGGCGTTTTCCTGGTGTCCTCCCCGAAGGGGCCTTCCTCAGTTTGACTGATGACATCTAGAATCTCCCGGATGCTGTCGCTCAGTTCGGCTCTCTTCCCGCCTTCCCTGGGATGGGTGTTTCCAACCGCAGGCAGGGTCCTCTCATTCCGCCAGGAGGCGCCTGGGGCGTCTGTGTCGCTTCCATCAGAGGAGCCACTATGGACGCTGAGCTCCTCAGCTTCATCTGAGTCCGAATCTGGGGCGGTGTGGCGGCGGATGCGGGACACGGCTTCCCGCAACGCCCCGGCGTAGGGTCCTGGAGTCCGCGCCCAGCCCCCGCCCGTGCGCCGCAGGACCCCAACCGCTTCTGAGCCCTTCACGCTGCCCGCGCATCCCGGAGCCGCTGGGCCTAAGGTCGGGTGCTCAGGGCTACCTGGCTGCGTGGGGGTGTCTCGTAGGTTCACTTCGCCGACAGGGAACCCTAAACTGCAGGAGGCGCGGTCCTCCAGTGAAGAATCCCCCTGCTCTCCTCCCTCGGCTTCGCACTCGCGACCCCCGCCCGGCTGGTTTGAGATGCCACTGCTCAACAGTAGCTTTTGGCAAACTGAGGGATTGGCAACGACCCCCTCACCCTCCTCGTGGCAGGGCTTGGGTTGCCTGGGGCTGTCGTTCACAATGCATGGTTCCCCAGAGGGCAAGAGCTGCACCTGCTGGGTCCGAAGGGTCGGAACATACTGGGACTTTATCACCACGCACGTGGCATCAATGACAAAGATGCCTTCTCTATGAGAGGGGCCTCTGGAACTGCGGGGCAGGGTGTGGGCGCGGCGGGTCGCCTTCCAAATTTCCAGGGTTTCATGTTCTGTCCCCTCTCTTTGACCCAGAGACTCTCTCCACCCAGTGCCTCCAGGAGCCCAGGGTCTGGGGAGAGTCTGGCTGTGCCTAAGTGGAGGCTTTGTAGGGGAGGAAAGCCAACACCTGGGTAGCCAAATATGTTCACTCCCTTCTTTCCTTTCCCTTGAGCCCTTGAGGTGCTGCCTGGACCTGGGAGCAGGACATGGGGGGCTGCGGGACATAGACCCAGCGGGAGCTGCCTCCGTGGTGCCTGGACTGCCAGTAGCTTTGGCTTGGGGACGGCCCTCGCCACCACTGTTCAGGCCAGCAGCAGCTAGGCCCGAGCTTTTCTCTATCGCCCCTTTGCAGGACTCTGGCCTGGCTCTGGCCGCTGCACAGCCTGGAGCTCCTCCTAAGAGTCCCCGCCCCTGTCTGAGACCCCAAGCCCCTAGAACATCCCGGTAGATTCGAGGATCCAGCCTCTTCTTCGCGCGCCCTGCCTCTGTCCTGGTGGCGACTGGAACTGGGGCTGATGAGGTGGGCGCCCGGGAGAGCTCCGGGCCTCGCTTAGTCCCCAGGGTCCTGTGGGGGCCTTCATAAGAAGGTGGAGCCACATAGGGTGGCGGCCGGTCCCAGCGGCGTCTTGGGGCTGTGCCTGCAGCGCCTCTCAGCAGCAGGTGGGCCTCGTAGCTAGGGGGCCCTGGTCTCCTACCTCCCCATGGCCCCGCCCATGCCACCCCGGGGTCACTCTGCTGGAGCGCGGATGGACGGGGCGCTCGCCCCACCTGCCCGAAGCGCTCTGGTCTGGAGAAAACTGGGAACCCTGTTGGTTGGGCCGCCCGAAGGGCGTTCCGGGTCTCTGGGCGGGGCTGACCTAGGGGACTCCGTCGGGCCCCGCCAGCCTTGCGCCTTTTTCTCTCGGTCTCCTTGGCCTCCCGCTCCTGCGACGCCGCCTTCCTTTTCTCTTGTTCCCGGGCTCGGACCTCGGCGAGGGTCCCCGCCCGCCAGTTGGTCGCCTCCTGCAGCACCCTGGTGGCCCAGGGTCGGCGGGGTGGCGGCTCAGGGGATCCTGGGCGTAGCCTACACCTGGGACAATGAGCAGGAACCCAGGTGAGCAGTTTGTGGGGAAAGGGAGCCGAGGTCCGGGGAGCTGGGAGTACTGGAGACCACTTGGGGCAGCCATGTGGGAGGGTACGCGTGAGTGTGTGTGCGAGTGCACGTGCGTATATGTTAGAGCTGAAGTCCAAACGAGACTCCTCGCCATCTCTCCATGCACACTTTAACAGAGACTGCCCCATCTCACCTCCTGCCCTTTCTCACTACCTCTTCTGTCCCCCTAAACAGCGCTGAATAAGTCAGGCCCCAGTCCTCGACGAGTAGGGGGAGGGAGGCGCGGGAAAGATAAGGGGCCAGCAGTAATTGCTGGTGCCAGCGGGGAGGTCTGGACCCCACTTCCCACCCCACCACTTGCTGCCCCTCACCCCCTCCTTCACTCACGTGCGGCTCTGGGGCCCATGGGCCCAGTAGCTGGCCTGGATGTCCATGGACTGTCGAGAAGGGGCGCGACGACTATAATGACAGGAAATAGTCTTCACTTCAATCACCAACAGCTTGGACTTCTGCACCCAGAGGCAGCTGCCCAACTCCTCATCCTGTAGCTCCCGGGGGCGGTTGGGCCCCTCGGAGAATAACGGGCCATCCAGCATCCTGCCCCACCCCACCCCGGCCCCCCACCCTCCCACCCGCCCCGTGAGCCCCCTCCAAATCCAGGGAGCCGGCGCCCACTGCAGAGCGGCAGGCCCAGGGACTGGCAACTATATATACCCGGGCACACGTGTGTGCCTGCCTGTGTGTGTGTGTGTGTGCTCGCGCGCGGGCGCACGCGCATGTGACACGCCGCCGTGGACGGCTCCGCGTTGCTACCTCCCCCATGTACACGGCCGCCCCCTGGGGCCTGGGATTGGACGCCCCTTCCCACTGCTCGGGTCCCTCAAGCCTAATGGGACCCACAAATGGGCGGAGGAGAGACTTCTGATTCTTACCAGGCTTACAGTGCCCCCTCCTCCAGCCCCCATTTCTGCACACTTCCCGAAGTTTTAACCCTTTGCTTTCCTGCTTGTCAGGTTGCCTGACCACCAGTGGTCTATCCCTGTCTGCCTGGACTCCTTTTCTCCGACAGGGAGAGGTGAGAATAGAACTCAAGGTCTCTGCCTGCCACTCTCTGCTGGCTTTCATGGGGTTGGGGTGCAGGAGAGGCTGGCCACAGCTGGGGGGGGCGGGCTATTTTTAGCGTCGGTGGCATTCGCGTGCGGGTGCGGATGAGTAACCAGTTCAAGCAGTGGAGAGAAGAGTCGGTCGCTTTCAGGAAGCTTTTGTGCGACTCTGGGGGACAGCTGCTCCCCCAGGCTCTCCCCCCAACGGTGGCTCCTGCAACCTTTACTCCTCACCTTTTTCTCTGCAGGTGTGTAAGGCAGAACTCAGTCTGTCCTGGCCATCTAAGCAACAGAACAACTCTCACTCTAGATATGGGTGCCCTTGGGCATGCTGGCTCCCCTAACCCAGAAGCCAGGATTCTGGGATTACACAGTTCTGTGCCCACACAGCTCTCCCAAGCCTTATGTGGGGTGCAGACAGAGTACTTATATACACTTGTACCCTAACAGAGGGGGATGGAGAAAGAATGGTGTGCCAAATCCCCTAGCAACAGAAAGGATAAAAGTAGCCTCCCTTTCCTAGGATGTCTAGCTCACAATTGTCTAGTTCACTTGGCCGCCCTCAAGTGCAGCTCACCTTTTGGACTTACTCTGTTCTGGGGGGGGGGGATTGCATCCTCAGGATTCCTCCCCCTAAGCCTGTACCAGGTGTCCCCTGATTCACCATGGTAATGTTAGTGGCAGCACAGCCCACGCCAACCCTTCCATGCAGAGACTTAGCAACCATGCCTGGCAACCATGGCAGCAGCTCAGTGGAGTGGAGGGGTGCAGGGAGGGGGGTGAAGAGAATGGCAATGGCTCCTGAGGAAGAAGGGACCATTTGCTTCTCCTTTTAAGAGCAGAAGTTTGTGAGCTTCCAAATTGTAGTAACCCTTGTGTCTTCAGCACCATCCTCAGATGGAGACTTGGTGGGAATTTAGGGAGTAAATGAGAGAAACGAGAGATTGTAGTTCAAAAAAGTACATGGAACATTTGGGTACAGAGACTTTAAGGGGACAGGGACCAAAAGGGTTATTAAAAGAGCAGAGGCAGGACTCACTGAAGAATAGGCAAGTAGAACCCGCCTCTCTGCTGTCCCATCCACTCCCCCGTCATGATACCTTGCACCTACCAGCTGCACTGAAGAGGGCTTCCAGGTGCTGCTTTCCACGAGGTCCCACCAGAGTCCCACAGCTTTTAAAGCCTTGTCTCCTCCCTAGACAAATCCTCCTTGATGAAGGAATGTGACAAAAGGAGACATTTGTCCTTCCCACCACGTGTCCCCCTACACACACACAAACATGCTCTAATATTTGGAAGCCTTCCTCCCCCAAGCTTGGGAATGTGCTGAGAGCTGTGAGGATGTGGACACAGGGGCAGCAGCTCAATCGCCAGCACTGCAAGCTGGTCTGTTCCAAGTGCTGATGTTTCCCTGGGTCCCATCAGGAAACCTGCTTTGGAAGAACAAGAATAGTATGGCAGAGGTTCCTCTGGAGGCATAGGCAAAAGGAGAGCCAAGGAATTATTCAGAACCTACTCCTGGCTTGGATGCAAACTGTCCTATCAGCAAAGCACTGGTAGAAAGGAGCCCAGTCTGGCGGTACTCGTGGTGTTGGGTGCTATGTTCAGTCTGTGTAAGTTTTCAGCACAGACGGTGGGTCTGGTGGGCTGACCACAACTCTCTCTTCCTTAATGATTTACTCTACCTTACAAGAAAGGCAAGGGAGCTGGGCGGTGGTGGCACACACCTTTAATCCCAGCACTCGGGAGGCAGAGGCAGGTGGATCTCTGTGAGTTCGAGGCCAGCCTGGTCTACAAGAGTGAGTTCCAGGACAGTCTCCAAAGCCACAGAGAAACCCTGTCTCGAAAAGCCAAAAAAAAAAAAAAAATAGGCAAGGGATCTGTGGGTTCACAATACCAGTCTAAATCCAAACAATTCAGCCGGGCAGTGGTGGCGTACGCCTTTAATCCCAGCACTTGAGAGGCAGAGGCAGGAGGATCTCTTTGAGTTCGAGGCCAGCCTGGTCTACAGAGCTAGTTCCAGGACAGGCTCCAAAGCTGCAGAGAAACCCTGTCTCGAAAAACCAAAACAAACAAACAAACAAAAACAAAAAAAAAAAATTCAACCTTTCCCTAGAAACTCTGATGATGTTGGCAGATCTCTCTGAATTTACCCTGAACCCTAACTATGGTCCAAGAAAAGAGAACTACAGGAAATAAGATAGGAACAGTCCTGAGAGGAGAATTAGAAAGGAAAATTAGTGTAAAGACAGGAAAGCATAAAACCTTGAACCAGACAGTTGAACTTGCTATGTAGATCAGGCTAGCCTCAAACTGAAGAGATGTCTGCCTCTGCCAGAACTAAAGACAGATTGTCTCCACACCTACGGGCTCTGCTTTAAAAAACAGCTTCACGAATATGCAGCATGGTGTGTGTCGGGACTGCATGTGGACGTGAGAGGTCAATTTTGTAGAGCCTGTTTTTTCTCTACCTCTAAATGGGTTCTGGCAACTAAACTCATGTAGCTAGGCTTGTGTGGCAAGTGCCTTTATTGTTAGCTCTGCTTTTTACCAGGTTTGTGGCTCTGGGACAACTTGTAAGTATGTGCTTCAGTCTCAAATTCTCTTAAAACCGCTAAAGGTTGCTGGACAGCAGTGGTGGTGGCGGCAGCGGTGGTGGTAGTTGTGACCTAGGACTTTAACCATAGTACTTGGGAAGCAGAGGCAGGTGGATCTACACAGCGAGTTCTAGGACAGCCAGGGCTACATAGAGAAACCCTGTCCTGTCTTGAAAAACCAAACCAAACAAACAAAAATGAGCAGAACTAGAAAAGGTGCTGGGGAGATGGCTCGGCTGTAAAAATACTCACCTCGAGAGCTTGAGGAACTAGGTTCAGATCCCTAGAACCAACATAAAAAGCCATATTTGGTAGTGTATGCTTTTAATTCCATGGATCCTTGGAGCAGCAGCTCCAAGTTTCCCAGCTGACCCTGCCTATGTGGTGAAATCCCAAGCCAGTGAGACACTGTCTCAAGAAAAAGTGCAAGACCAAACCATACCCTGTGTCAAAGTGTAAGGTGAGGATTGTCACCCAAGGTGAGGATTGTCACCCAAGGTTGTACTCTAGCCACCATTGCTACACACAGGCATACACAAAAGGTTTTTTTGTTGGTTTTTTTTCCTTCCGGACAGGGTTTCACTGTGTAGTCCTGGCTGTCCTGGAACTCACTCTGTAGACCAGGCTGGCCTCTAACTCAAGAGATCACCTGCCTCTGCCTCCTGGGGATTAAAGGCGTGACCCACCACCCCGGCTCACAAAGACCTTTTTTAAAGACTGACCCGGGTGCAGCAGCATGTGCCTCTAATCCCAGAACTTAGGGGTCGGAGGCATGAGGATCGCTGCAAATCTGAGGCCAGCCTGAGCTACATATGGTACAAAATCCTGTCTCAAAAAGATCATAAATTCTCCCAAAACCAAAACACTTATGGTCCCACACAACCAGTGTAGTTAAAGCATTGAGAATATGTGCTTTTATATGTACTATTATTGCTGCTGTTAATAATGAGTTGAAGCAGCTTCATGGAATAAGGTTGTCGAAACAGTGTCTATCAAATGCAGAAATCAAACACTGCAATACCATGATAAAAACCTCATCATTTAATTAGATTTGCCACAAAAAGCATTAATCTTGGCTACCTACCCATTGCCCTCCTCCACATAGCCATCTGCCTTCACATGCATACAGAACAGGAACCCAGACATGCACCTCCCCACAAGATTCATGGGAAAGAATGACATTAAATGGACTCAGCCTCCTCCACAGAAATGAAGCAGGATGAATAGATATATTTTTAAGAAGACCTTTGCAGAGAGTAAGCACAGAGACAGGTGGAGCATGGGGAGGTGGAGGGATCTCTTAGAGATCAGAATCTGCCTGAGGAACACAGGAGCCCGTGGTTCACCCAGAAGCAGGCCAAGTCTAAGGACACGGGTTCTAGGATTGGCTAGGCTGAAAGTTTTCTCAAATGTACACATGATGGTAAGGGAAGCTAAAGTCCTTTCTCTTCATTGCCCTGTCTCCTCTAGTTCCAGACAGTGGCTATGGAGCTCCTGAGGGAACAGACTCAGTTCCTCCAGGATTTCATGACTCCCAGAGCTTCCGGGAGGCAATGAGGGTCAACAAGGGGATTGGAGCTGCCTGCCCCTCCCCCCTCAGGGCTTCTTCTCTCCACCTGTGAGCACCAGAGCCTGCAGGATGTCAGACAGCGATACAATGCCCTTGACCACATCATTCTCATCCACCACCACCAGACGGTGAACCTGGAACAGAGCACCAAGAAGTAATGTCAGTGCCAACTTTAGTTAGGGCGAGGGCCTCAGTCCTTACCCTCTTTGAAAGCACCCCTCTCAAGGCCACTCCCCACTAGTGGCTTGAGGGGGTGCTAGCTTCCTACCTCCGCTTCCACCAGTCTATTAATGATGGTCTCCAGCATCTCGTGGAGATAGCACTTGAGAACACCCTCAAAGTAGTGGGACCGGTGCTGCAGAGCTTTCGTCACAGACACATCTAGGTTGTTGTAGGTCTTTTCTGCTGCCAAATTCTGGAGGTGGGGGGGGGGGGCTGTGCTTGAAAGGGGCCAGGTCCCAAACCCTGGACCAACCCAACTCCTTAGCTCTGCCTACAAGCCATGACCAGTCCATTCAGCTACTGTCCAGACAGGATTCAAAGCATAGAAGCGTCTGACACCGAAGAGCCCCCTTCTGTCCCCTCTCCATATTCGACACACCTCCCCTCCTCTCCCTCCCAGCCCCTCCACTGTCACTCACAATCACATCAAACTTGGAGTAGATGTCCACAACACGCCCTAGGGAGACAGAGGCAGCTCAGAAAAAAAACCTGGTAGCCAAAGTTCTTACTACCCACAGGATCACCTCCCAGGCCGATCTGAGGGGAAAGCAGGTTTTCCCAGAGTTACCTGACCCCCAGGATCCTCCCTCTTCTTTCCCAGTCTCTCACCTTTCTCATCTACCACAGGCAAGGCGGAAACTCGGTGCTGTACAAAGATGCCTAGAGCCACATAGACAGGCGTGGTAGTACGGACCATAGCAATGTTGGCATAGGTGCCAATCTGCAGCTCTTCCAGAGACTTAGACATGAATTCTGGCTTGGGGAACTCAGTGATCTGAGGGAAGAATCATCAGCTTTAGGGGGGTCTATGGTATCTATGGTAGAGCATGAAATGCTGGGTTTAGTCCTCAGTACCCAAAACACTGAGTCGGCTTGACTTTTAAGGCCCCCCCAAACTGCCAAGTCTATACCTCCAATCCAGCATATAAGACATAAGATCTAGGTTAAAGTACACTTACAAACAGCTTGAGGAATTTGAGGATGCGCTTGTGAGTGAGGATGTACAGGGTATTGCCTGACTCTGGGTCAATAACTGGAAGCCTGTGGATCTTATTTCGAATTAGTGAAGAGACAGCATCAAACAAACTGTGAAGAGGTAGAAGGTCAGAGTTAGGCTCCTTAGATCGTGTTTACAGACAATGAAAGCTCAGCATCAGGGGAACGGGCAGTGCGCAAACAGACTTAAGAGTGGTGTGGTATGGCTGGGTGTGGAAATGCACCTGAGGACGAGCAGAAGAATCACCAGTTCAGGCCAGCCTGAGCTCTGGAGTAAGATCAAGGCCAGTCTTGGCTTTGTGTGAGATATTTTTCTCAAAAAAGAAACAAGCAAACAAAAAAACCATGGCTGTGTGCATTGGAAGAAGTTCCCCTCTGTCATGTCCTTGCTCCTGGGCCTTCAGGTATTTAGGGATAAACACAGGGCCAGAGCTTACCTGGCGTTTGGAGAAATGCAGACCAGTGGCTTGAAGGAGTCTTGCAGGTATACCTCTGAAGGGAAAAGGGGTAGTTCACAAAACACTGCCATGTCACTGTTTCCCAGAAAACCCTCCATCCCTTCATCTTTCACAACCTCCAATTCTTTATGTACCTCTCCAAGTTTCTATCTTGTGTTCTTCCAGTTCATAGATCTGTACCTAGAAACAGAAGCAGCAGATCTGAGACTTGCTCTCCCTTCCTCATTAACCCATATGGCTTTGCCTGGAGGGATAAACCAGGCCTGAGGGGCCCACAGGTGAGGACCAAAGCTAGGGGTGTGGTTTGCTTTGGCAGCCCAGGCTCCTTACCAAGGCTGACTTATAGTACCGGTGCAGGATGTTGATGAAGTCAGTGATGGTCAGCATGCCTAGAGGTCAAGACAAGAGCCCTCAGCACAGTTCAAGGCTTCTTCCACCCAACTGGGAAAAGATGCCAACAGGTGTATTCCAGAAAAAACTTCTGCTTACCCACAAAACTCTGCTTCTTACTATCCCACAGAGGGGCGGCTCGAACACCATTAGTCACCAGGGCAAAGAAAGCTTTCTTTACCTATAGCCAAAAGAGTAAGATCCTAAAGCAGGCAAGGAAGAAGGGGGTTGGCGTGTGGAAGTATGAAGTGTGAAGAGGGGCACTGAGCCAGCAGGTCCAAGGAATGCAGAGGAGGGAAAGGGCTCGACTCACCTGCAGGGAAGTATCAAACACAACCAACTTGGAGCTCGTGGGGATCAGGTCATAGCAGCGATGAGACTTCATGAAGGATGTATACACACCATTGTTCGATTCTGGGTTCTCTGCACATGGGGAAAGTTGATGTCTTTCTTTTATGCAAGAACTCACAGTCAGAAGAGAAAGAAAACCAAAAAGAGTTCTAGCTTCTCAACTCTGAAGAGATTTCTGCTTTGTGTTTGTTGTTTCTCATCTTTTCATTAGAGTTTTCCTTCCTATTTAACATATTTTCAATTGTCTTTTCTTAATCAAAATGAGATATCAAGCAAGTTTCTTTATATCTGTTGAAGACCTGCAGGTGGGAAACTCATGGTTCAGGCAAGGCCATTTCTAACAACATGAAGTGCTCAATCAACTTGGCCAGAACACTGAGAATAACAGTTGTGAGTCAGAAATCCCAAAGGGAGAGCCTGGCTCCATTCTTCTGATTTATGTATTTCTCTTTAAATAACTAAGTTTTTTAAATAAGTAATTTCTCTTTGTGTGTATAGATGTTTTACTTGTGTGTCTGTGCACCATATGTGCCTGGTGCCTGCTGAGGCCAAGAGGGTGCTGGATCCCTGGGAGTTACTAACAGCTGTAAAATGCCATGCAGGTGCTGGAAATTGAACTTGAATTTTCTGGAAGAAAAGCCAGTGTTCTTCCACTGAACTAACCCTCCAACCCCTTCATTCTCTTGTTATGTAGCCTAGGCTCGCCTCAAGCTTGTAGCAATTTTACTGCCTTAGTTCTTCACGTGTTGGGATTTCAGGCATGCAGTACCATGTCAGGCAGTCTGTGTTTTTAACTGCTTGCTCAAAACTGGAAAGGCGACCCTCCAAAACAACACCCTGGATGTTTTATGTACTATAACAGATATCACAAATAAGACCTATGTACTATAACAGATATCACAAATAAGACCTATGTACTATAACAGATATCACAAATAAGACCCCAGATTTCTATGTACTATAACAGATACTTAGAAATAAGACCCTGGATGTTCTATGCACTATAACATATGCCTAAAAATAACACCCGGGCTGGGCAGTGGTGGCGCACGCCTTTAATCCCAGTACTCGGGAGGCAGAGGCAGGTGGATCTCTGTGAGTTCGAGACCAGCCTGGTCTACAAGAGCTAGTTCCAGGACAGGCTCCAAAACCACAGAGAAACCCTGTCTCAAAAAACAAAAACAAAACAAAACAAAAAGTAACACCCTGGATATTCTATGTACTATAACAGATACTTAAACATATCACAGCATTTAATCTTCCTCCCACTTTGTCCTGTTTTTCAAGATAGGATCTCACAGACTTCACGGAGATTTACCTGTGTCTACCTCCTGATTGCTGGGATTGAAGTTGTGTGCCACCACTTGCCACCCTACATCTCTGAATTCTCTGTTAAGTAAGTAATATCCTTGTGTTTTAGGTGAGAAAACAGATGTAGACCAGTTAAATGAACTGTTCAAGGTCATATCGCTGAGTGAGTTGCAAGAACCACCTTAAGCTCTGACTGATTCTGTACTGTATTCCTGGCACCCCAGCTGTGTTTTAAAAAGTGATTTCTAGCCAGGTTGATGGTGGCACACACCTTTAATCCCAGCACTTGGGAGGCAGAGGCAGATGGATCGCTGAGTTGGAGATCAGCCTGGTCTACAGAACGAATTCCAGGACAGCCAAGGATACAGAGAAATGTCAAAAAAAAAAAAAAAAAAAAGATTTGTGATTTTTTTTTTCTCTCAGTGCTTGGGAGCAAACCTAAATAATGTTAGACAAGCATTACACCACTAAACTATATTCCCAGTCCTCAATATTTTGGGAGAGGCTTTTGATTGGGCTAGTTCTGAGCTCAATATGAAGCCCAGATCTTCCTGTTTCAGTCTCCCCAGTGATGGGCTTATAGGCAAACACTACCACAGTGGCTCTTATCAGTTTCATTTTTTTTTTTTTTGAGGTAGGATCTCAAGTAACCCAGCAAGACTCAAACTCCATGTGCAGCCAAGAATGACCTTGAGCTGGTCTTCCTGTCTCTAGGTACCACAGGTATGTAATAATACACCCCCAACTGAGGGAATATTTCTTGAGGGACCTTGACAGTGCCTTTTTACATATTTTTACATTTTTATTTATGTGTATGGGTGTTTTGCCTACATGAATATCTCAATACCACAAGCATGCCTGGTGCCCTTGGAGGTCAGAAGAGGGCATCAGATCCCCAAGACTGGAGTTACAGATGGTTGTGAACTACCACATGGGTGCTGGGAATTGAACCCAGGTCCTCTGAAGAGCAGCCAGTGCTCTTAACCACTGAACAATCTCTCCAGCCAGTGATTTTTTTTTAAGCAAGGGTCTCACTATATAGAGCAAGCCAGTCTCACACTCTCACCACCACACCCAGAAAAACACAAGCCTCCACATGCTCCATAGCACGTGTCCCCTCCCGGCCCTGCACACACAAACACAAGCCTCCACATGCTCTATAGCACACGCGTCCCCTCCCGTCCCTGCACACGCACAGAGAAACAGGATTCAAATTCTACTTTTGCACATTTTATCTAAATCATATCTTAAGTGGGAACACTTCAATGTTAACTGGCCGCTCTAACTGTTTAAATGAGTCTTGTTGACTGTAAGACATTTAGGGAACATCCAATACTTGCATTTGGAGGTTTTCCTGTCAAGGAGAGTCTATAGCTGATTCTTTAACGCTGAGCCTGGAAGACTGAAGTCTTTTCTGTAGTATTCTAGAAGCTGAATGTGGGAGGCTTAGCATCCAGCAGTGTTTACTTGAGGTTCTGGTTTTCAGTACAGTCTGTAAGCCCCTCTCCACACCCCCAGTCTTGGCCTGGGTGGGGAGTCTCAGCAGTATGCAATGAGACAGTTTGTTTCTTAGACTTTCAAACCTTCGTTACTGTTAACTACAATGCACCGTCCTCAGACCAGCTAAGGCATTTAGTTATCTCCCACACACTTTCCAGCTTCCACACCCATTCCTACAATCCCCTCTCCTGTTCTTATTTTTGTGGGTTTGTACAAAAAAAAAAAAAAAGAGAAGAGAAAGAAGTTCTCTAGGGTGTTTTTGTTTGCATGCATATGTACACATGCCAAAGCATGTGAGTTGGTGAATTTTAGGCATCAAACTCAGGTTGCTAGGCTTGCATGGCAAGCATCTTTATCTGCTGAACCATCTCACTAGCCCAAGATTTTTATTTTATGTTTATGGGTGTTTTGCTGAATCTGTATCTGCCTAGTATTATGTTTATGCAGTTCCTGTGGTGGCCAGAAGAGGGCATCAGATCCCCTGGAATTGGAATTACAGACAAGACAGTGTGAGGTGCCATAAGGGTGGTAGGAATTTAGAACCAGGTCCTCTAGAAGAGCAATCAGCGCTCTTAATGGTTGAGTTATCTCTGAGCCCCTTGTTTTGTTTTTCAAAGGACTGAAGGTGGATGTAGGCACTCCATCTACCATGTTAACTGAAGACTTCCACTGTTTTTCAGACATGGAAACCCAACTCACAGATACCAAGACATAGCTTTAGATACCAGATGAAGATATATTACACCGAGTTAGACGCTATCAGTTAGGACAGAAGCCCACACACATATTGAACTTGGATTTTCCAGTTTTAAAAATAATTTAAATCACTTTCCAAATTTAAAAACTCTACAAATTTATATAAAAATCCCAAATTCTCATTTTCTTTACAAACATAGGTCTTCATTGAGCAGATGAAGGAGACAGCTGCTGTCTCCTTTCAAGCAGGACACAGACTTATAAGTTGTTATTTGTCATATTGAGTCCTCCTCATCTGCCTGATCCACAGGAACAACTGAACTTCTGCTGCTTGTTTTGGAGCTACCATAGACGTACTCAGAAACACACAATAGGTACTGATATCATGTGTGGTATTCAGTTATGAAAAGTCATCTAGATAATGGAACATACAATACTGATTTGTTTTCTGTTTTTCAAGACAGGGTGTGGTGGTTTGAATAAGAATGGCCCCCAGAAAATCATATTTGAATGCTTAGGGAGTGGCATTAGGAGATGTGGCTGTGTTGGAGCAGGTGGGGCCGTGTTGGAGGAAGTGTGTCACTGGTGGTGGGCTTTGGGGTTTTAAAATGCTAAGCCTGGTCCAGTGGTTCTCTCTCTCTCTGCTGTCTTTGGATTAGGATGTAGAACTCTCAGCCCCTTCTCCTGCACCATGTCTGCCTTCATGCCACCATGTTTCCCATCATGATGACGATGAACTAAACTGTAAGCCTGCCCCAATTAAATGTTTTCTTTTATAGAGTTGCTGTGGTCATGGTGTTTCTTTGCAGCAATAGAAAGCATAACTAAGACACAGGGTTTCTCTGTGCAGTCCTGGCTTGTCCTGGAACTTGCTCTGTAGACCAGGCAGGCTGGCCTCGAACTCACAGAGATCCGCCTGCCTCTGCCTCCCCAGTGCTGGGACTAAAGGCTTGTGCCACCACTGCCAGGCTCAGTTGATTTTTTTAAGCCAATAAAACAGAACAATTTAAATTTCTTGTCAAGAACTCAGAGAAGTCTTAATAATATGTCTTTGGATTTTGTTGGAAACTAGGATTTTGTTTTGTTTTGTTTTTTTGAGACAGGGTTTCTCTGTGAAGCCTTGGCTGTCCTGGAACTCACTTTGTAGACCAGGCTGTCCTTGAACTCACAGAGATCCACCTGCCTCTGCCTCCTGAGTGCTGGGCTTCAGAGCATGCACCACCACTGCCTGGTTGACTACCTTTTTAAAATTTTGTGTTTCTGTTCATCTGAGTCTATTATTTGAATCCTGTTTTTCCCATGTATATATGTGAGTGTACATGTATGTGCAGAGATTCAAGTTTGCTGCTGAGTGTATTCCTTGACCAATCACTCTCCTTCCACTTCATTTATTGAGCAGAATCTCACTAGTCTTTACTAGTCTGGACAGACAGTTTAGTCTGGGGAACCCAGCTTTGACTCCTGAGTGCTGGGACCACAGGCCATGCCTGCTCAACATTTACCCAAGCTCTGGAAATTCAAACTCCACTTTCAAGGCAAGAGCTTTCCTATTGGATTTTGTTTTAAACCAAGGACTCACAAACATCTCAAGAAAGTGCAGGGCCTGGGGAGATGTCTCAGTGGTGTTCAGCTCTGAGCACTCACATGGTGACTCACAACCATCTGTAATCCAGTTCTAGAGGATCCAACACCCTCTTCTGACCTCCACAGGCACCAGCACATACACGATGCACAGATATACACGGAGGCAAAGCACTCACACATGCAAAAAAGTTTTTTAGTATAAAAAAGTGATTCAGGTTGCCCCTATACCAAATATAGCAGTACAAGGAAACAAAGAGGAATGGGCAACTGGAGGGAAAGTACAGGGAGCCTGTACACAGAAGAAGAACCTTGGTGACAATGTAATACACGCGAGTAAAAGAACATTTCATCAGGAAACCAGTAAAAGATATTTTTTTAGAAAGGGAATTTAGGGGCTGGAGAGATGGCTCAGACAACACTGGCTGCTCTTGCAGAGGATTCAGGGTCATTTCCCAGCACCCACATGGTAGCTCACAACTGCCTGTAACTCTAGTCTCAGAAGACCCAACACCCTCTCTTTTGGCCTCTACAGGGACTAGGCACACATGTGGTACACAGACATAAAACTCATACACATAAATAAATTATTATTAATTTATAAAGGGGATTTTCAGGTTGGGGTGTAGCTCACTTGTTAGAGTACTTGCCTAGTATGCACAAGGCCCTGGGTTCAATTCCAGGCCCTGCAAATAATGGGCATAGTTGTGCTTAGGGGCTAGAAGACAAGATGATCAGAAGTTCAAAGTCATCTTCAGCTAATGTCTTAGGGTTACTGTCACTGTGATGACCAAAAGCAACTTGGGCAAGAATGGGTTTATTTGGCTTGCATACCCTGAATCACAGTCCAATGAGGGAAACTAAGGCAGGAACTCAAACTGGGAGGGAACCTGGAGCCAAGAGCTGAAGCAGAGGCCGTGGAGGATGCTAAACTAGCTTCCTTCTATCACTCAGGATCCAGGGACGGTACCACCATAAGAGTGGGCCCTCCCACATGAATCACTAATTAAATCCCCTACAGGCTTGCCTACAACCAGATCTTATGGAGGCATTTTCTCAATTGAGGTTTCTTCTTCCCAGATGATTCTAGCTTGTGTCAAGTAGACATAAAACTAGACAGCACTGCTGCAAATCAAATTTAAGCTCAGCCCGGGCTACAGGAGACTCTGTTATGTAAATAAATCCTAAGAAACCTGAAAGGCTTGGTGTAGGAGGGCCGAGGTCTAAACAGTAAGACTTACAAGAACTGAAGACTGTCCACATAGGGGATATGATCAAGTACTATTCATGGGTGGAGTCTAGAAGAGGGTGTCATTCTCTACTGCCCTCCACCTACTCCTTGGAGGCAAGGTCTCTCCTGAAGCTAGAGCTCATGTTTTCTCAGCCAAGCTACAGCCAGCAAGCCCCAGGGATCCTTCTGTCCCAGACCCCTTGGGGTTTGGGCAATAGGATGTGTGGAACACCTGGATGTTTTAAGGCTGAATTCCAGTCCTCATGATTGCACAGGAAGAGTTCTTTTTTTTTTTTTTTAAGATTTGTTTGTATACAGTGTTCTGTTTGCAGGCCAGAAGAGGGCACTAGATCTCATTATAGGTGGTTGTGAGCCACCAAGTGGTTGCTGGGAATTGAACTCAGGACCTCTGGAAGAACAGCCAATGCTCCTACCGTCTGAGCCACCTCTCCAGCCCCAGGAAGTGCTCTTAAAACACCGAACCATCATCTCTCCAGCTCCATTATATAATCTCTTGAAATTAATATGTAGTCTCTATTTTAATCTTTTAGGGAAATGTGTCTAACACAATAAAGGTAAAATTCTTAGGAAAAATAAGAGTGCTCCCAGGCAAAATGCTTTCCCAGAAAGGTGGCAAATTGATTCCTTCATTCATTTGTGGTACTGGGGCTTGAACCTAAGGCCTCACACATGCTAGGCAAGTGCTCTACCACTGAACTACACCCCTAGAAATCCTGCCCCTGTCCCTAGGAGAAACCCAGGAGTCTCTAAAGCAGTGCTCAAGTCAAGCTCAGGCCACAGCTTTCAAATCTGGGTTTTTCCTTAGCTGACTTCGTGGTAAACATACCTTGGAAGTGCTCATTCTCTGAAGATGGAGAACTCTCTGAAGCAACCTGGAAGACAAGAAAAGCACAGTCACCTTAACTGAGACTCTATCCTCTCTTAGCCTCACATTAGAAAAAGGCTAAAGTGGAAACAGCATCATAAATTTGAAGCCAGGTCAGCTTGGCTTATATAAGCAAAACCCCACCTCAAAAAGGCAAAAACAAAAAACAAAAAACCTGCTGGTATGGCTAGGGCTATAGATCAGTGGTAGAACATGCGTGAGGCCCTAGGTTCAATTCCCAGTATATTTTTAAGTACTTATAAAGAGGGTTGGTGAACTAATGATTTCCTTTAGAAAGGATTGCAAGGCCCTTTAAAGAAATATTGTTTCAGTTGAGTATGGTGGCACCCACCACCTGGGAGGGCGAGGGAAGGAGAATCAGAAGCTTGAGACAAAAAAAAAAAAAAAAAAGGACTTGGCTATATAATAGATTTGAGGTCAACCTGGGCTACATGAGACTCTGCCTCAACATTCCCCCAAAGAAGAAAAAAATACTATTGTGTCTAGTTTAGTTTTTCTAACAACCCTGAGGTAAACACTGTTATTAACAGTAGAAAAATGAGAGTCAAGAGTCCACAAGGAACCTCCTGCCCAAGCTCACACGGCTGTTAAAAGGTGAAGTAGGAACTCCAAAGCTTATGTTTTTTGTTTGTTTGGTTTCGGGTTTTTTGGGGTTTCTCTGTACATCCCTGGATGTCCCGGAACTCACTCTGTAGACCAGGCTGGCCTTGAACTTACAGAAATCTCCCAAGTGCTGGAATAAAGAAATGGGCCACCACTGCCTGGGAAAGCTCATATTCTTCTTTTTTTTCAAGATTTATTATATATACAATATTCTGCCTGCATGTATCCCTGTGGGACAGAAGACAGCAACAGATCTCATTACAGATGGTTATAAGCCACCATGTGGTTGCTGGGAATTGAACTCAGGACCTCTGGAAGAGCAGCCAGTGCTCTTAACCTCTGAGCCATCTCTCCAGCACCCCTCATATTCTTTTTTTAAGATTGATTTATTTATTATGTATAAAGTGTTCTGCCTGCATGTTTCTCTGCAGGCCAAAAGAGGGCACCAGATCTCAATACAGACGGCTGTGAATCACCACGTGGTTGCTGGGAATTGCACTCAGGATCTCTGGAAAAGCAGTCAGTGCTCTTAACCTCTGAGTCATCTTTCCAGCCCTCACATTCTTATAGACCACATTTTCTAATGGAATAATAAGTCTTTTTTTGTTGGTTGGTTGGTTATTTAAGGTAATATTTCAATGTGTAGACTAACTAGGTGAGGTTAAACCTAATCCTCCTGCCTTAGCCTTCCTAGTACCAGGATTAAAGGTGTATATTACAATGCAAAACAAAACAGCTGTGGTAGAGCATGCTTGTAATATCAGCACTCAGTAGGCAGAGATAGGGGGATCATAGCAAGTGTGAGAACAGCCTGGTCTGTACAGTGAATTCCAGGTTAGTGAGGGCTATATAGTAAGAATCTGTCCCAAAAATCCCAAAACAAGAGTTAAGTCTAAAAATCCTGGGCTTGGCCTAGTAGCACACACCTTTTTAATCCCAGCACTCAGGAAGCAGGCAGGTGGGTTTTTGAGTTCAAGGTCAACCTAGTCTATAGAACGAGTTCCAGGACTATCAGAGCTACACAGAGAAACCCTGTCTCAAAAAAAAAAAAAAAAAAAAAACGAGAGAGAGAGAGAGATCTTACACAGAAGAGCATTTACAGAGCTCTTTTGAGTGAAACATTTAAAAATTGTATTGCTATCTAGGAACCCAAGAGGGATCATGAAAATGTTTATCTGCTGCCATCCCATGCTTTGGCCCCATCTGCTCTGGGTGATGTCCCTTACACAAAAAATTATTTCACTTTCACAGCTTATGAAGTGATATGAAGAGAAAAGCCCTGGGTGGAACCTAAAGAGATGGCTGGCAAACAGGGTGAAGTGGACAAGACAACCCTAAATCTTCTTCAGTACATTGAAGTGAGCAACTAATTCTCTCTTCTCTCTGGGCTTGATAAAGCCAGCAGCCTGGTCTGGCTTTTTTGGCAAGGCTCATTGCCAAACAACAACCTTATTGCTTAAAACTGGAGAGGGCAGCCTTTAATCCCAGCACATGAGAGGCAGAGACAGGTGAATCTCTGTGAATTCAAGGCCAGCCTGGTCTACACAGGGAGTTCCAGGACAGGCTCCAAAGCTACAGAGAAACCCTGTCTTGAAAAACCAAAACCAACACAAAGAACAAACTGGAGAGGGCTCTTCCACAGTAAAGACGCACATGCCAGTCTATGATCTACACAAAGGCACACAAGTAGCTGCTTCTGAAAGTGATGGCACCCACATCTCACAACACATCGCATTATGCTACAGTTATTTAGTGCATTATCTATGGAAACAGATTATAAATTCCCAAAAGCCTTCAACTACCTTGTACCTTGTATTTGACTCCCCTAGCATGAGGCACTGTACATAATTTACAGTTCACAGAAATTCTATAATGATATAAACAGGTGAACAGCTGGAGATACAGATACCAACGAAAAAATCAGAGATGTTCTTGTTTCTTTTCTGTTGCTGTGGTAAAATGCCCTGGTAAAAAGCAATTTGCAATTTAGGGGAGGAGGGGCTTATTTTAGCTGACAATTCCAGGCTACAGCCCATCCCTGTGGGGAGGTCACAGCAGCAGGAACTTCAGGGAGCAGACTGCATCATCCCCACAGTCAAGAGCAGAGAGAAATGAATGTATATTGTTGGGGAATATTATTTTAAGGTGAGTTGCTTTTGTTTATGCTGCATTTGTTTAACTCTGTGAAGCTGTTGATTCTTTGCCTGTCTAAAAACACCTGATGATCTAATAAAGAGCTGAATGGCCAATAGCGAGGCAGGAGCAAGGATAGGCGGGGCTGGCAGGCAGAGAGAATAGAAGGAGAAATGAGGAAGAGGAGGAGCAAGAGAACAAGAAGAAGAGGACATCAGGAGCCAGTCACCCAGTTACACAGCAGCCATGGAGAAAGAAGAAAGATATACAGAAATAGAGGAAGAGAAAAGCCCAGATGCAAAAGGTAGTTGGGATAATTTAAGAAAAGCTGGCTAGAAACAACACAAGCTAAAGCTTGGCATTTATAACTAAGAATAAACTTCTGTGATTTATTTGGGAGCTAGGTGATGGGCTTCTCAAAAAGTCAAAAGAGCAAAACATCACACAACAACATACACTCTCATTTGCTGCTTGCTGTGTTGTTTCTGTTCTCCACTCTTACACAGTCTAGGACCTTCTACCTAGAGATTGGTGCTACTCACACTGGCCTAGTTCTTCCCACATTAACTGAGACAATACCACACAGACACACCCACATGCCAACCCAATGAGACAGATGACCCCTCACTGAGACTCTTACCAGGTAATTCTAGCTTGTATCAAGTTGACAGAGCTGGCCATCACAGACACCATTAAACATGATTTTATCCTGCCTGTTTCTCCACGAGTCAAATTATGTCTACTCCCCTCTTCTTTTAATAAGACGGGACACAACTGTATTCCCAGTGCTCAGCAGGTAGAGTTAGAAGGATTAGGAGTTCAAGACCAGCCTCAGCTACAGAGCGAATTCAAGGTTAGCCTGTGCTACATTAGACTCCTACTCAAAACAATAACAACAAAACACCCAAAACAAAATGTTTTAGGGAGTCAAGAATATATCACTTGTATAAGTATAAGGCATTACTACAGAAAGAGGCTGGGTCGGACACTAAGACAGAACTGCTTTCCAGACTCCTCACCTGTGCTTCAGCTGTGCACCACCCACGTGGGACAGAGACTGTTCATAACACTCTTTAGTATAGAGTGTCTGTCCTTCAATCCTGTTCTTAGCCTGTGGCGCTCCCCCCCCCTTCTCTTTTCAGGGCAGTTCTGCTACCTTCCTGGTATCTAGGACTGTAGTTCTTCCGTTTTCCTTAACACGGAAGGGCTTGCGATGCTAAACGACCGTTATACGGCCTCAGCCTCTCTCTGTTCATTTTCACCACCCTTGCTTGGGCGTCCACTTCTCACTTCTGCACTGCCTTCGCTGGACGGCGCTGGAGTACGGAACCCACAGTCACTAGTGGGCAGGCCCCAAGCCCCAGCTCCAGATGCACAGCGCCCTCAATACTAGTTTCCTTGCCTCACATCTATTGCCTCCTCAATTAACTTTGGGCTGTGACCAAATTCTCTAACCAAAGCAGCTCATTTGGAGAGATTTTCATCTTTAGCCATGTAAAAATACTTTCCAAGGCTTACAAGATGGTCCAGGGAGTAATGGAGCTTACTCAATAAGCCGGATGACCTGAGTGTGACCCCCAAGCCGCCACCATGGTAGGAGAAACCCAACTCCACAAAGTTGCTCTCTGCCTCCACATTCATCCCATGCCACCCGTGCACCCCAATCTTTCCTCTCTTACACACAATAAATACAATTTAAAATTTAAAACCTTACTTTCTAAGTGGCTCGGTCTACTCACAGAAAGCTGTTAAGAATACTCTCAAAAGCGCATTCTCTGCCTTGCTCATAAAGCTTCCACAAGCTCCCTTATTACAAAAGTCAGAGCTGGGAGTGATGCCTATGCAGAGGCAGAAGATTTGAGCTACC
Source organism: Ondatra zibethicus (assembly GCA_004026605.1). Classification (NCBI taxonomy): domain Eukaryota; kingdom Metazoa; phylum Chordata; class Mammalia; order Rodentia; family Cricetidae; genus Ondatra; species Ondatra zibethicus. The sequence continues at coordinate 322,277 of PVIU01000158.1, forward strand.
TACTGAGATCCTGTCTCAATAAAAAATTGTGTGCGTGCGTGTGTGTGTACCTTAGCACAGCATATTGTGTTTCCAGCTTGGTCTTGACTGACTTTTCTTACACCAAGACCAAAATCCAAAGTCTCAACAACATCGAGCATGGGCCCACACTCTTACACAATCTGTAATGTACTCCTAGGCTCAATGTAATTTTTCCTTCCTTTTATGCTCTCAGCTTTTTATATTTTGTTTTGTTTTTTTGAGACTGGGTTTCTCTGTGTGTAGCCTTGGCTGTCCTGGAACTCACTCTGATCAGGCTGGCCTCGAACCCACAGAGATCCAACTGACTCTGCCTCCCGAGTGCTGGAATTAAAGGCATGCGTCACCAAGCCTGGCACTACGGTCTACCTATACTAACATCTCTCCTTATGCCTCTCTTGTCTTGCTCTCTCTGAAATTCAGTATATATATAGCATAAGGGTTAAATTTGGAAATATACATAAAAAATGGTTTTTAGAGGCTGGAGAGATGGCTCAGTGGTTAAGAGCACTAACTGCTTTTTCAGAGGATCTGGGTTCAATTCTTAGAGCCCACATGGCAGCTCACAACTGTCTCTAACTCCAGTTCCAGGGGACCTGACACCCATGACAAATACCAATGCACATAAAATAGGAATAAATAAATTTTTAAAATTTAAAAGCAATGGGCTGGAGAGATGGCTCAGAGGTTAAGAGCACTGCTCTTCCAGAGGTCCTGAGTTCAATTCCCAGCAACCACATGGTGGCTCACAGCCATCTGTAATGAGTTCTGGTGCCCTCTTCTGGACAGCAAGCATACAAACAGACAGAATATTGTATACATAATAAATAAATAAATCTTTAAAAAAAATAAAAAATAAATAAATAAACTAAAAGCTATAATTATAGTTTAAAAACAGTATAGTATAATATTTTTATAACAAGTAAAAAATAACAGCATTGTTTTAAATTTAATGTAATTAGATTACTTTTGCTTAAAATGCCCTCTCTCTGTAGAAAACGAAATCCTAGCATGGATGACCAATTGCATTCTATTTTTCCCATTCTTTGTTAAGTTAAAGTACACGACTCACAGACAAAGGTGTGGCGCAAAAACTACTCTGGCCAAGTATTTGACTCAAAGAAGAGGAGGGGGAAAAAAAGCAGCAGAGTGAACCTGTATGTGTGACATGTCTGCAACAGCAGGGATGACAAAACCCAAGATGCCCACAGAGGATACACGGTTAAAAACTATGGAGCAGGAAGTCGACGGGAGGGCTTTCGGAGTACCAGAAAAAGGCTCCAGAGAATGAGGGAGGTCAAACAAGTAGCAGGTAACCTGCAGCATCTGTAAGAGATGACAGGGACCTGCCTCCATTGGTCAACGCTTTGCCAAGAACAAGCTATGTCAACACGCATGCATAGCGTCACTGATCAGGACACGACCTAAACTTGTCCAAGGGACACAGTGGCCTCTTGGAGTCCTTCCTTCACGGAAACTTCAATTCTTGAACTTATTAAAGGAATGTAGCCTCGCTGGATGCAGTACAGTCTTTTAGATGTCCGTGCCAAAAATTGCAGTAAACAGTTGCACAAACAGGGCCCCGGAGCTCCTTGCAAGCGGGACTCACAACCCAGCTCTCATGCAAACTTCTGAAAGGGCTTGAGGCGCTCACAAGCAGGAGGCCAAGACTACCGCGGCGCTCGTGGCTCCAAGCTCACAGCCCGCTCTCCCAGGGAACTGCGGACTCCAGGACGGCACGGGCGTGGCCCAGTCGAGGCGCCCACCGAGGCAGAGGGGAGTCGGGGACTCCGGCACCAAGCCCTGCTCGGCCTCCCCGGCTCCACAGCGCCCCCCGCCGCCCTCCCGCGCCACTCACCGACTCCATCGCAATCGCCCGCCAGTTCCTCAGCTTAGAAAACTCCCTTGCAGCAGACCCCGCCCCATATCCGGTGCCTCACGCCACTTCCGCCTACGTCACGACACCTCAGCCCGGGGGCGGAAGGCGGGGAACCCACCCTTCCGGCAGTGGCTGAGCCTGGCTTGGGTAACCTCCCTTCCCCAGGTCCTCTAGGACCTTTAGAGCTGGCTGACGGCGAGGGTCATGGGACGGAGGCGCTTGTATTTAAAATGTTCTTTTTTTATTTGTCGTTTAAAAACAAACTTTGAAGAAGCAAAATCCAAAACTTGCCCTTTGCCTCTCGCAACATAAATTATGTACAGTTCAGAATGATCGCTGATACAAAACATGCCAAGGACAGGGGCGCTGGGGGTGGAGGAAGAGAGAGCGCTTTAAAAAAGGGAGCCATTTCATTCGTTGTTACGAAGGACCAACCTTGCTGTACAGGATACACACAACACAAAATAAAGTTCTTCACGGGTTTCACACTTGTCAGCGATTTATTTTTTAAAAAGGGGGAGGGTCCTGGAGGTGAGGGTAGAAGGTAAAGGGGGAAACTGAAAATTGAGTATGTGCAAGTGTAAACCAACCCAAAATACAAACACGGGGGTGGGATTCTGATGCGATTATACAGGCGGGGTACTTTAAAAAAAAAAAAACAAAAACAAAACAAAAAAACCAACAACCAAAATTCCAACCTTGTAGCATGGGTCTGAGTTATAGTTTATATAAAAATTAAAAACTGTATAAGGTTTCTTCACTAAATTCTACAGGACTATCGGATACCTAGCATATGCTTACAAAGTCTGCCCCTTCTCCTTCCCCAGTTCTAGGGCCCAAGCCCCAACCAGAGCCCGACTCACAGGAGACAATCTCCCCCACCTAGTGCTTAGACCTTTCAGCTCTGTGGCTTTGGGGACAGCAGCCCAGTCTTCCCACTGTCTGATCTAATTACAATGGTTTCTGTGGGAGTGTGGGGGGAGTTGTTATTCTCTTAAACATTGCAGCTTGAAACAGTTGAGGAAGCAGCTTCAAAAAAAAAAAAAAAGCCAGAAAAAAAAAATCTCCCTACCCCCATCGATCCACAATCCCCCAAATTTAAAACAAAACAAAACCCTAAAAAATCACAACAGCAACCGTGCTACCCACTCCAGCAGGCCTGCCCATTTGCCACCATCAAGCCCGTCTCTACAATCCAGATATCTGATTCTTGAAAATATTAATTACAAAATGCCCTTTGCCCACAGCCCCCAGGAGAGAACTGCATATAAGCTTCGTTTTCATCCCCATGGTTCCTACCAGAGAGGGGTCTGAGGCCTCACACACCCTCTACCCTACCACCACCCCCAGGAAGAGGTTCAACTGCAGCACAAGCTTGGGCAGAAAGAGGAAGGAAAAAGGAAGATAAGGGAACCCAGCACCCTCTGGCTCCCCCTGGGGCCAGCTTACTTTTGTGCGTTATAACATAGTCCAACTATACAACTGGGGTGAGGATCACCCAGCTTCTCTCTATACCCCCACCTTACAGCAGTCACAGCCAGGGGGTGGGAAAATGGGGGTGAGGAAAGGGCGGTAGGTTGGGTAGTGGAGGGGGCCCCCCCACAAGGGGAGCTCCATGTGTCCGCCCCACACCCCCCTACCATTTATAAACTGGTTTTGTAAAAAGAAAATAGATATATTTATATAGAATATATAAAGCACAAAAATTAGTAGTTTTACATTTGCTCTCCCCGGGGGTTGGGGGAGAGGGGAGGGTTCTCACCTCCAGCCGGCTCCCCCATGCCCCACAAGACTATGTACAACCCCATGTATAAATAGATAAATACCCCCCACCCTCCCCGCGCTGACACTAAGCTCCCCACCCCCACATCACCACCCATTCCCACCAGACCAGCAGCAGTTTGGTGACTGAGGGAAAGTGAGAGCTCTGGGCCACACCCTGCCTCACTGGGTATGGGCATGCCACACGGGATAGCCCTCACCCTACCCCCCACACCCCATCCAGGGGCTGGAGGGCAAATGGGCTTAGGATGAGGCTGGGAAAACAGGAGAGAGAGAGTTCCTGGTCCTAGGTTTAGCACACCCTTCCTGCTTCCATGTCCAGATGGAGAAGGAAGTTCTAGAGCAACTAGGGACCAGTCATCCCCAATCTTCATCACCATTTGCCTCAACCACCATCCCATGCCCATAATTAAAAACAAAGATGGATTTTTGTTGTTGTTATTGTTGTTGTTTTCCTCCTCCTACCCCCCCTTCCACCCACTAGAAGAGGGCAGTGAGGTGGGGGAGAGAGTTGGGGCAGTAGGGGGCTTGGAGAGGGTCTCACATTTCAAAACAGCAAAAAATCCAACACTTAAATGAGGTAGGTGTGGGTGCGGGGTCTCCTTGCCCGGCTTGCCCAGCTTGCCCTCCTGGGCACCTGGATGCCTCTTTCCCATCATGTTGCATTTGTCAGAGTGGAAAACAAGGAAACACAACCCATAGAGAGACAGAAACACAGAGGAAAAGAGGGAGACAGAGACAGATAGAGAGGAAGGGGATGGGGGTGAGGGTAGGGGCAGGACCCGGCAGGCAGGGCCAGGTGTGGGACCCGGCCTTTGGGATTGTCAAGCTTTAGTCAAGTCTCTTTGCAGCCTTGAGTTGGGCCAGAGAGGTCGGCAGAGGCAGCAGGGCTGTGAGACCCGGCCACACATCCTCCTCCCTCTCTGCTGCCTCCCAGACATTTCTGGGTAGTTCCCGGCCCATATCCCCCTCAAACCTGAGATGCCCAGTGGCTGCTTCTGTCTGTCCCCTCCTGGAGCTGGGGGCAGAGATGCCAGCCTAAGGGCTGGTGGCAGGGAAGAAGATTGTCCCTGGTACCCAGGGTAGGCTTGGCCTAGGGCCCTCTGCCCCAGCCTCCTGCTCCAGGGGCTCCGGTCGGCCGGCAGCCCCAGCCCTGGGTCCTAGCTCTGGCTGCTACCGCTCTGACCCCTCATTCCTTTCAGGGAAGAGGCGGGTGGTGGGGGGGTTCCCCTGCCTGGTAGCCTCAAAGCTTCTTAGTTCATCCATTTCCGACAGTTCCAGGCTCCACAGTGACAGGGGATCTTGTGCTGATCGTCCTCAAAATCAAACTGATAGTCATAGGTCAGCTGGGAAGAAAAGACACACAGAATCAAGATGAGGAAGGGGGTAAAGGACCCCAAGATGCTATCTGAGGGCAGTAGCCTTGAACTCCAACTCTTAGGCAGTGGCAGAGGAGAAGAGGGACTGCTTTGTCACCCACTCAGGAAGCTTCCTCTCACCTCTTCTCCTTTGGGGATTCGCCGGCTGGAGATGATGATGATTTTGTCCTCCTTGTCAAATGTCACAACTTCTGCCACACAGTTAGGGGCACAGGAGTGGTTAATGTACCTAGATGGCAAGATGGAGTCAGCGCCAGTGATGCTGGGCAACACCAGAAAGTGGCTACTAGAAGACACATAAGTCTTCCTTGCTCACCTGGCAGGGCCTCCAGTCAATGTAGCATCAATCACGTGTTCATTGTTTATCCGGAACATGTAGATGCCTCGATTCTAGATAGGCAGAAGTTGTGGAAGGAATAAGAACTTTAGGAAGCAAACTCAGACTGGGCTTACTGACATAACCAAATTCCTCCTGCCTTCTCCCTCCCTGCAGGTTTCCAACTACGTCCTGGATCCCAACCTGCCCCGTGCTCCTTGGCAGTGGGTGGACTCCACCACACCGCTCCCAACCACCCTGCAGTACCTGCTCCTCATAGATTTTCTCCCGCCGATTGGCCACCTCGTTGCGAATGATGGTACCAATGTACTCGATGACCATCGTGTGCTTTTCTAGGTCCTTGGCTGCATAGAGCCCTAGGCCCTGGATACGGGAGCGAGCCAGATAAACATTGTTCTTCCACTCAGTGCGCAGGCGCCGGTATTGAGATGACTTGGAGTGCACAAACTGCTTGCTGTATGGGGTGTTGGTCTCGCCTGTGAAGGTGCTCTGATATGCCTTAGACATGCTGGTGCTGTTCAAGGTATGGGGCCTGGGAGGTGATACAGTCCATGACAAGACAGACCAAGCATACACTGCCCGCCACCTCCCTGGGATATGTGCTATCAGCAAGTACTACAAGTGCTTGCTGCCTTGGGAATGGAGTGGAAGCACCCAGGTGTCAGCTTGAAAGAGGCAGTAACTAGCCACCGGGATCCTTCTGGACACCCTGGATAGCAGACTGCCCACGATAGGGAGTAGGTATAGAGAGGGAAGAGGCACAATTCCCCTACACTGAGCCTGCTCTCCCACTTCACACTTCCTACTACCCCCTGGCCAAACCATGCTCAAGGCCATACTCTTGGAGGTCATCCCCAGGTAGCCCAGGCCCAGAATTTAAGCTGATGGTTTGTTCAGTCATCTGAGTCCTATTTCCTGCATATGCTGTACACCCTGAAAACGGAGGCCGCCTGTACTGCAGTGGCTGTGTCTGATTTCTAAATGGCTATGAAGTCACAGCCTGACGGTGCCCTTGCCTTTCTTCAGACTGCCCTGCTCTGCAGCACAGCTCTGCCTGGGCTCTGTGCAGACGGCTCAGTGCAGGGGAAGGACTGCTGCCTGGTGGTAGCTTCCACCCTCCGGCACCAGCCAAAGTCTTGCCCGGAGCAGTGGTTTTCAAACATCTGTGGTGCTTTTCTGTTTTATTTAGCAGAATTTCTTTTCTTCAGCAAAACGTTGGCTGCAACTCCAATCCATAGAAATTGAAATTCCTCTGGCTAATGCAATCCGAGGAAGGTGAAGTTACACACAGAAGGGCAAGTCTGCCCCTGGCTTCTGTGTTCTGGGGATTTGGGGACACATGGACTTAGGGAGTTTGAAAACCACTGCGGGAGAGCATCAAGGACTAGGGCTAACTAGGGTAGATTGTTCAACATTCTATGACAGCCTTCGAGCCACAAACGGCCTTCATGGAAAGACCTGATACCAGCCATGGTTTCTGCCTCCCTCTACCCAAGGACCATGGTTGGGCTCCTGTGGCACACAGAAAGACCAGCAACCCACGAGTTAAGAGGAGGGTCTAGTCCCAGCTGTGTGACCTTTATCTAGTCACGCAGTCTTTCTGGGCCTCAGTTTTCTCAGCTATAAAATGGGGATCATACCACCTGCCCTACCTACCTCATAAGGTTGTTGTGAGGATCAAATGAGATAATGGATGTGAAAACGCTTTGAAAAAAAAAGTATAAAGTGCTATACAAATGTAAGGTTGTATTATTTTTCTATAATACTTCTAATTATTTCTAAACCAATCAGCTTTGGAGAGGGATGGCGACCCTAGCACTCATGGGGTGTCTGAGGTTTGGGAGTATCACCGGCCCCTCTGGAAACAAGACCAAAGAAGGAAGAAGTGACCAGCTCCCGTGCATATCTCGCCATTGTCTAACAAGAACCTCCCCAGCAGCCATTCCCAGGGTACCCGGAGCACTCTGTCCTGCATCCCTGGCCAACCCAGGACACCTGAGCTGACTAGGAAGAGGAAAGGGACACCCCAGTGCCATTTGTGTACCTCTACCCAGGTCTATGGGTGACTGATCTGCACCTCAAACCCCCACAATGTGGCCAGACAGTCCTGCCCACACCCACAGCTACAGCCCACAGCCCCAGTTGCACAAGCTCACCGTTTGTAGTGTGTGAGGATTTTAGGTTCTGATCTGGCACAGCCGGTGGGGTTGATCATGAGTGGCAGTTCCATCAGGGGGTGGCGTCCATAGCGGAATAAATAGTTCTGACAGTTCTCCACCCCAGGTAGCTGTGGGCACAGAAAGCTGTCTTAGCCCCTCTGAGGCAGAAGCAGGATCCCCAGTGCCCACCTTGCTGCTGTTCCTCACCGCTTACCGATTCAGCTATGCGGAGCACAGCATGCACGGTCAACCCAAAGAGCTCTTCGCCTTTCAGGTACTCAGGGAAGAGCCTCAGCATGTCGGCTTCTTTTCTCATGGCAGCCACAGGCTCAATGATGCGGTTCCATACAGCTAGGAGTGAGACAGACAGCACTCTAGAATAACATGTACTTACTAATCTCCAACTCCTACCCCCATTCCTTAGAGCTACTTTCCACCATGTGACTGTCACCTTCCTGTGACTCTTCAGGACCCACTCCTGGTCTCCTAGTCCCAGAAGCTTCAATTCTGGAGAGGAATGACAAGCATAGGTCCCAGAGACCCAGCAGAAGTCACAGCTCCTACTGAATGAACATACATGCTTTGGAGTTGGGAAAATTATGTTCAAGTTTGAGCAATGGCTATGGGACTTAAGCCAAATACCCAAGTCTCCTCACTGTGTGTCTACATTGCATAATAATGGCAATGCTCACCTTCCAGGGTTACATGGACAACACAACCTATATGATTACCCTACTAGCTGAACTGTGACTCGTACATAGTACATGCTCAATAAAACAGACTTCCTGCTGCTTTACCATCCACACAGAAACAAAGATAAAACGAATAGCCTCAGCAGTTCAGATCAATGGCTGCTCTTCCAGTGGACCCAGGTTTGGTTCCCAGCACCCATAAGCCTACTCACAACTGTTTTTAACTCTAGTCTTGGAGAATCCAACACTCTCTTCTGGCCTCCATGGGCCCTAAATGCATGAGATACACAGACATACATGCAGGCAAATCACCCATACACACAAAAACTAAAATGGAAAAAAATTGTTTTAGGTGTGGTAGGGTGGTGTTATACCTCAATGGTAGAAGTTTGCCTACCATGTCCAGTCCTGGGTTCTATCCCCAGTACCACAGAAACAAAACTCTAAAAGAGATTTTACATACGGACAAAAAGAGGGAATTTAGAACTGTGCATAATAGATAACAGGATCTCAAAACATCACCATTCAACTGGGTGGTGGCAGTACATGCCTCTAATCTCAGCATTTAGGAGACACAGACAGTTGGGCCTTTGAGTTCAAGGACAGCCTGGTCTGCAGGGAGAGTTTCAGGACAGCCAGAGCTACAGAGAGAAACATTGTCTCAAAAAAAAAAAAAAAAAAAAAAACCACATAAAAACTTCATCATTTAACCTACCAAGGTTAGGGGAAAAAGCTAAACATGAAACTTGTTCTTTCTTTTGAGAAAAGGTCTCCTGTAGCCCAGGCTGGCTTCCAGTTCACTATATAGCTAAGGATGTGACCTTGAACTCAGGATCTTCCAGCCTTAATCTTTCAAGTATTGGCATTATAGGGGTGAGGCACCACGAAAGTATTTTCAATTGCAAAGGTATTTAAAGTGTTTGAGTACAGTTGAACCCCATTATTTTCAGGTTTTCAAGACATCATGCCATGTGAGGTAGGCGCAGGGCACTACATAAAAGCTGTGCAGCTTCTTGACTCTGTAAAATGACTTCTGAGAAAAACCTGCCCAATCCCATTTCGCGCTCACCTTGGGGAGAGGCATCAGTGAAGACCAGGTCCTCTAAACCCTGCTCAATGACTTTGATCACAAACTCAGGCCGTCCATTATTCTCACTGATGGAGCAGCGGTAGCAGCAGCGGCGATTGTTGGTACGAAGACTCCAGTAGATGCGAGTGGCCTCATAGCCCACAGGATAGAGGGCAGTGGCACTGTGGAAGTCAGCCATCTGGTGTGGGAGCAGCTGTCCAATGGCATGGAACACAAGACCTCCTACACGGAACATATGTAGCCGTTCTCCCCGCTGGATGATGCTGGCGATCTGCTTCACCTCATCTCGTTCAATGTAGACCCTCCGGAAGACAGCAAAGGAGCTCAATTCCTGCTCACAAGGCCCCTTGATCTTGTGCATCGGACACAGCATGGTCTTGTCCTTGAAGAACATGCACTTAGCACGGATGGCACAGGCAAAATGGTAGACACTGGGGCAACGCATGCGGTTGCAGCTGCTAGTGGCACCAGTTCGCTGGCACAAGGAGCACTTGGTTAGCAATCCTCGGTGCAGGGCAACCTCCACATTCATCAGTGCCCCACCCTGGGTTTCATACACCTCTGTGGACCACAAGGCACAGTTGAGGTGTACCCAGAGGTCCAGGTCAAGGTTGAGCAGGCGGGCAGGTCCATCGGTGGCACCATCTCCCTCTTCATGACAGAAGCAGCATCGTCGCATGTCTCGAGGCACCTTGTTTGGTCGCAAGGCTGTACCAAGCTGCTCCATAAACTCTGCAACCTCCCGTTCGTCCTCCTGTCGCCCACTGCCCTTCTGGATGGTCAGCAGTAGTCGCAGCCGCTTCCAGCGTACCCCCTTCCACTTTTTGAGGCGAGGGGGACGGGAATCTTCACTCTCTTCAGGGGGCCGGGCTCGAGGTTTGGGCCGGGCAGATTCAGGGGATGAAGCCAGTGGTAGAGGTGAAGGGATTGGGGGCTCAACAGAGGGTTCAGCCTGAAGCTCAACCAGGGGCTCGGTGGGGGGGCTGGCAGGAGAGGGTGCCAAAGGGGACGGAGGTGGGGAAGGTTCCTCAGGAGGTGGGGCGGAGAGCTGCCTCACGTCCAGGTTGGAGACATTGTAGGTGTAGCGGTGCTGGGTGGACGGCTCTGGGGCAGGACTCTCCTATGGGAGGGCACCCTGGGTGATTAGTGCCAGTTCTTCAGCTAACTAACTACTCCCTCCTCTCAACCAGACTCCAATCCCTCAAAAGCAATTGTTTTCTTTGCCCTGGGAGCACCTCTTCTTAAAACTGACCCTTCTCCCAGACCCACCTGTTTCAGGAGGCTCAAGATGTCTAACTGGCTCTTGAGGGTGTAACCAGGCAACACGGCGTCAAACTGCCTTAGCCAATCAGGTCCAGTGTCTGGGCCCTTGCCACTCAAACCTTTTTCTTTCCCACCTATAGAAAGAAAAGGGTCAGTCTTTCACCAGAACTTTTTTCTGATCTGAAAGTGGTCTGCTCTACTCACCAGGACCCTCGGCTTCCACCTTCTTGGGCTCAAGGCCTGCCCGGGCAGGGCTGTCTGGGAACAGCACCTCGTAGGAGTTGGGTATCTTCATGCTTAGTAACTCTGCCACTGCTACCATCACACCATTCAGATTCTGTTGGGCAGAAGAAAGGATGGGAGAAAACAGCAGCATCTTCAGTGAGCCCTGCTAGGGAAAGGCAAGGACACAAACCAGTGCTCCCTGGTCCATGCGAGCTCTCCTCACACACCTTTTCTTAAACCATGCCAGGTACACACAGGAGTTCCACAGAAGGCATGAATGACACTGCAGATTGTTTGCAAAGAAACCTGTACTGCTGTTTTGACTGTTTTCCAACTTTGACCATAGAACCCTGTAGCAGGGGACTACCAAATGTGACTGGAGGAGAGTGGTCTTGTAGCAATTGTTACTTGACTTTCTGTTGGTTGGTTATCTTTATCCATGAAGGATGAGTCCTATGAGACCCTAGTTCCCTTGCTCAGTCCACAGTACCTAGGTCAGTCTTTCAAACAAAGTAGGTACTCAGGACAAATATTTGGACAGTTGAAAAAAAATTTTTTTCCAGTCCAGACAAGTTCCAAAGACTGCCTTCTGACCCAAGTTCTCCTTGGCCTCAGAGTCCCCCCACCCCTAGGACACACCTTGGCGGCAGCAGCAGAGACTGTCAGCATGACGGACACCTCGCTTCCTTTGCCTTTTTCCCAAGCTGTAGCAGGCAGCTTTCCAGGGACCTCCAGGTCAAGGGTCCCATAAGGTTTTGTATCTGGGAAGACTGGATGAGAGAAAAAGAGAACCTTGTGTAGATTCAGTCCCTCTCCAGCACAACCCTAGTCCTGACTTCTGACAACCCAGCCACACTGGGCCTGCCCATGCCAGGAGCAGCACATACCAGGGATGCTGGCACGAGGAATGATGGGGATGACAGGGGAGAGAGCCCGAGTGTCCTGCTCCCACCGGCCAGAGCCCAGCTGTGGAAAACGTGGAGCTTCCTCCCCAAGAATGCTCTCAGGGGATGAAGCCGGCACGATGCTATCAGGAGAATCACTGTCCTCATCACTCTCCATCCTGAAGGCCAAATGCAAACAGGTGTTGGTTCAGGCCCATGGATTCTCCCTCTCAAAGGCAGCGATCAGGCATAGCCATAACTAAATCCTTAGACCCCAGCTAAGAAGATACAAGGCCATCTGTTCTCTACCCTATTCCCACCTGACATCCTCAGTCTGATTGTGAGGGGGTGTAGGCAGAGCAGCCAGCAGGTCTAAACTCTTCACCTCTGCAGCATCTAAGGGGTGTGGAGGGAAGAAAAGTCAAGGTGAGTGGAGAGCTGGTGATCTGTCCCAGCATTCCAGGTCCCCCAGTTGTAGTGATCAACTTTCTACTCAACTAACAGCATGTGGCCAGCAGGAGGACGATGTAGACATTGAACCTTTCTGGTGTACCATACTGATTTAAAGACAGGGTCTCATTTATGTAGTAGCACAGGCTGGCTGACTTCAAACGCTTAAGCCCTGTTGTTTTCTTCTCAGTTTTGGCTGGGATCACATCTTACCATTAATACCATTTAAATCCTTTAACAACCATGAGGTGAAATTTACAGTATCCAGGTTATAGGGAGGCAATCAAGGTTTGCAAAAGTCAGATTACTTATCTAAGTAACACAGCTAAATACACTCGTGTGCTGGAGCTCAAATGGAGGTCAGACTGTGGCTCCATATCCATGAATGCTGGACTGCTTTTTCTCAGAAAACTTCAGATTCACTGTTACCTACTGTTGCCTTTGCAACAGGCTCTAGAAGCACATATTGTCCTGAACCAAACAACCATGAATGGACCCTTCCCACCAAATGTCTGCTTCCTAAGTGCACAAGGCAGTATGCAATATACTCTGATACTGAGCAGCAGGATAACACTCATCCACCGAATCCCACTTGCAAAAGGAGGCCAGCTTCTCACTTACCCCTCAATGTTCCTTCAGTATCCTGGGCAGAGGCTGCATCCTTGGGGTGTTCCCCCAGCTCGTCAGAGGGAGTAACACCATTCACCATCTTCTGCTGCACCGATGGGGGTGGGGTGGGGGGCAGCGACGAGGGTGGTGTCGGCGGGTTACTCAGGTTATTCTGGGGGGTGGGGTGGGTGTTGTGTGCAAGATGGCATAGGGAGACTGGTATAATCTCCTGGCCCCTCATTACATCAGCATTTTCCTCCAGTCTTCCATCCCTACCTCCAACCCCAAGAATTTTATTATTCCCAAAAAGTACTGCGATGTTTCTGACCTTGGTGAGCAGCTGAGAATAGTAGTCAGGGCCGGTGTGTAGAGCCCCACTTCCAAAGGCCCCCCTAAGTTGACTCTGCCCACTGATTAGGCAGCCACTGCCAAAGGGAGCAAAGAGGCTAAAATTGGCGGTGATGGTAGGCTCCGTCAGGGGCAGCTGGGACAGCTCCTGGGAGGGCGAGATGACACAGTTGGAAAGCTGCAGCACTCACAGCTAGACCTTCAGATCTCAGACAGACATCCGTCCCCCATCTTGAGACGGGACAACCGGACAAGCTCCTCGGGGATCACCTGTTTTAGCTGTTTCAGTAAGGCCTCATTGGCCCTGACCCCATCTTCTTTCCGCAGCTTCTTTCGGGAGCTCACCAACCTATCGCTTGTCTTCTGTACCCGCTTAGGCTTCGCTGTCAAAGGCTTTCTTGTGGCTGCATCCTAAACCAGAGAAGTCCTGTGAAGAGCGCTGCCCTGCCTCGTCTGACCTAGCCCTGCTCATCTGACCTCCAGAGTTACAGGTTTCAATGTCACACCCCACTAGTCAAAGTACTCACCTCTTTGTTACTGGCAGTACCCTGTAGCTTCTGCTCCAGCCCTGACAGTTTGCTGTCAATGTGTCCATTGATCTCAGCTCGAGGCCCCTCAGGCCCCCGCCCAGCACCAAGTTGTACATTCTTTGCCCGTAGAAGCTTCTGCAAGAGCAGATGGCCAGCCTCTGAGCGGGAGCCTGCTAGCAGAAGGTGGTTGCTGGTGCCTGGTGTCCCTACTGGCTCCCCACTGGCCTCCCTTTTCACTGCCTGTGCACCCAGGGCACACGGCTCTTCCCGAGGCTCCTGCTTGATACTGAGTTGGGGTGGCTCATGTACCACCTGTCCATTCACCTGCTCCAGATGCCCGGATACCAGGCTGCTCTGTTCTGGCTTCTGAGCTTCAGTTAGGTTGTCTGAGGGGTCCCAAGGTCCCAGCCCCTTGCCAAAGAAAGTATCTGCAAGCTGGGCAGCAGCAGGTGAGACCCTCCCAGAAGGCAGCTCCAAGGCTGGCCCCTGGGGCTTTGGAGTCCCTGGATGGGTGGGGGTTAGCTGGGCACTGGGGGAAGGTAATTGTGAAGGTCTCTTTGGCTCTTGGGGACTGGATGGTGGAGGTGTGGGATGTACAGGGCCAAGCACAGGTCCTGTAGATAAGGCTCCTTGTGGGACAGGGAGCCGGGGTGGGCCTTGAGGTCGAGGCCCTGCCCCTAACTCCTGTAGGGGTCCAGTCTGAGATCCAGAAAAACCCCCAGATTGAGGTTGGCAGCCCAGGAGGCCCTGGAGGGGAGAGGGCTGGGTCCCAGGCTCCTGGGTCGGTGGAGTCTGGCGTACTGCCTGACTCTGCTGCAGCTGCCGCTGCATGAGGAGCGCCTGCAGTTGCTGCTGCTGCTGAGGGCTCAAGTGTCGCAGCTGTGGGTTTTTGGCCAGGACTCCTTGGAGCTGTGCTCGAAGTTGACCCACTGTAGGCATGACTCCAACCGCAGGAAGACCCTGCCCAGACTGAGGGACAGGTCCTGACTTGGGATGCTGTGGTCCTGTGTTATTTTGAATGGGCCCAAGGGGCTGTTGGGAACCCAGAAGGTTCTGGGCCATAGGCCCAGACTGCTCCCCTAAGGAAATAGAGGGTTGGGCCAGCAGGTGGGGTATAGAGGAGGCCTCAGAAGAGGACCCACTCCCTAGCTGCTGCCCATGGTTTCCTCCACCTGCTGGGTGGAGCAAGTTAACTTGCTGCTGGGGTTGTCCTGGGAGCCTTAGTGGTGGCTGCAGCTGCATTGAAGTGGGCTGAGACTGGCCCTGGGATTGGCCAAGTAGGAGTTGTGAGTCTCCGGAAATGGAGGGCTTTACCTCCCCTGGTTCAACAGACATTGACTCAGGTGTAGTCCCCACTGCTAGTGGCCCTCCTTGATGTGTTGTGGGTCCCTCAGTGACCTCTGAAGGAAGTGATGTCTCTGCAATGTTTTGTTCCTTGCCTGTCAGAAGGAGGGTTGGGCCTAGGGCTCCAGGGCTAGAAAAGTGTTGAAAAGGCTTGGCTGGAATGCCAGGGCCAAGTGTCACCTGCTGTTGCTGTTGCTGCTGCTGCTGTTGTTGAGGAGATAGTAAAGTTCGATTCTGATTCAAAAGGCCCATCTGCTGCTGCTGTTGCAGTTGCTGCTGTTGCTGCTGCAGCTGCTGCTGTTGCTGCTGCTGTTGCTGTAGATGCTGCTGTTGTTGCTGGTGCAGCTGCTGCTGAAGGTGCAGCTGCTGCTGCTGCAGCTGTTGCTGTTGTTGTTGCTGCTGCTGTAAGGAGCCCAACGCCTGAGTACTCATTTTGGACTGTCCACCATGTGACATCATTCCTTGCTGAAGATGAGAGAGCCCTGTCATAGATCCCTGTTGTTGGTGCTGCTGCTGTTGCTGCTGGGCTGTGAGCAGTCGGTGTCCTATAAGACTGTGACCCTGCTGCGCCAGCTGAGGGGAACTCAGCACCCTGGACGGAGTCATAAGCACCTGTCTGTGAGGGCCCTGAGGACCCAAAGCTCCAGAGTGCTGCTGCTGCAGCACTGCAACCTGGGCAGGACCCAGCATGCCCTGGGACCCCTGTGATTGCTGGGGAGACAATTGTTGGACCAGGAGGCCCTGGTGGTTGCTGGGAGGCAGAAGGCCCTGAGGCTTGGGACCCAGAGCCTGATTCTGTACTCCGGGACCCTGCTGCTGTTGGACTGCCACCTGCCCTAAGAGGTGTTGCTGTTGCTGTTGCTGTTGCTGCTGCTGCTGCTGTTGCTGCTGCTGCTGTAATTTCTGGGCCAGCTGCATTCGTTGCTGCTGTAGCTGTAGTTGCCTTTCCTGTAAAAGCCTTGAGTCAGGGCCAAGGCTTCGGAGAGCAAGATTGCCAGGGAAGAAGCTCCCTGAGGGGCCAGTCAAGGATCCAGCCACACCAGGATGCTGCTGTTGCTGCTGCTGGGCCAAGGCAGTATTGAGGAATGGACCACCGGGCTGTCCAGGTAGTACCATACCTCCTGGAGGTAGGCGAAGACCTCCAGCTTGCCCACCTGGAGGTGCCTGTGGTGGCTGTAATCCATGGCCAGGGAGCAGCTGGCCAGGGAGTTTGGTGAGTACCCGAGAACTCTGAGAAGGGCTGAGAGCCAGTACAGCTGAGTGCTGCTGCTGTTGCTGCTGTTGCTGCTGCTGCTGCTGTTGCTGCTGCTGCTGCTTGTTGCGATATTCTGCCATGAGATTTGTATGCTCCTTCTGCTGTTTCCGGACCTAACATTGGAGGGTTAGAGAGGTTAGTCAGGGGGCTGCCCACTCGTCACCCCTTATCCCTGGTTTCTGGGTACTTGGCTAAACTTTGTTTTTCCCACCTGATCCAGCTGTTTCTGGATCTTGCTTTGCTGCTCTGTAACCAGCTTGAGCTTCTCAGCATCAGCTTCTGGAAACTCACGGCCAGCCTTTTTGGCAGTGCGCTGCTTGGCACACAGAGCCTTCCGAGACTTGCGGTGCACACCAATCTGCTCTTCTAGCACCTTCAGCTGCATCTGCAGGAGCTGCTGGGTATGGAACAGCCACTCTTCATACTGTCGCTGGTCAGCCTCATCTGGGAAAAGAACTTGTATGTTAGGATTTGCAAAACCGTGACCCCTTCCAGATTCCTAACCACTTCTTTGCAGCCTCCTCCTCTGCCCATACTCACTGATCACTCCTTGGGCAAAGGTGGGTGGGTTGGGTCGTGGCTGGGAAGGGTCACTAGCACTCCGCTCCTGTGGTAAGAGAGATTTCTAGGTCACTGTTCCATGCCAGGCCCTAAGAAAAGTAGCCCAGTGAAATAGTACACAAGTTCCTATTTTTCCCTTACCTGGCCACTCCCAGGTGCCACATGGTTCTGCAGATCATTGCCAGGGCCCCCAGAGAGCCTCTGAGCCAGCAGTGAGACTTGCTGCCTATAGTCCATAAAGCATAGGGGTTATGGTGTCAGTGAGGGCACAGTTCAAACCCAGGGCGATGGGAAAAGTTGGAATGGAACCCAAGAGAACAGTGTGACAAGAAGTCTGCACACACCAGCCTGGAGTCTCACCTGTTCATACCAGGTGCTACCCCAATGCTGCCCTGAGCCATCACTTTCTTGATGCCTTTCAAAGCCACCATTTTGGCCTTTGCGATAGGATCAATGATATCTTCTGCAGCAAATTTGTCCAGGTCTGAAGAGGGCAGAGATAAACAAGCTGGGTTAGGGGTCAAGGCTCCAGGGCTGTTTTTTCCCAACACTCTGACCTCTACATGTAGAACAATGTGGCAGGTCCACTCAGCTATGCAGGAGCCACACAGCCTGGTGCTGCAGCACTAATATTCGCTGAACACACAGCCTGGTGCTGCAGCATTAACGTTCTCTGAACACACAGTCCTTTATTTGCACACTGCTTCAGGGAGTCAGTAAACATTTATTGAGTCACTCAGTCAGCGTCACTACACCTTTTTAAGCCTGAGTTTCCCTCATTTGAAGAGAGACCATGATTGCTACTCCGCCTACTTCACTGTGTTACAGAAGATCATGTGACAAGAATAAAGGCATGCTATATGCTATGTGAGTCAGACCGTCCTTTTCAAAGTAGTAGTCTATAGCCAACACAGCTCAAGAACCCAAGGTATAGGCACTGTAGCAAAACCCTAGACAACAGAGCAGTTTGTGACATAAAAACATCACCCAATAACCCACTGTCCTGCCAGTCTAGGACAGTTTAAAAAAAAATTAAC
This sequence comes from Ondatra zibethicus, assembly GCA_004026605.1. Lineage (NCBI taxonomy): Eukaryota > Metazoa > Chordata > Mammalia > Rodentia > Cricetidae > Ondatra > Ondatra zibethicus. Next base: position 340,119 of record PVIU01000158.1, read on the forward strand.
TAGACACAGTGGTGTACAATTGTAATCTCAGAAACTATGACACAAAGGTTTTGAATTTAAGGCCAGCCTGTGCTATGTAGTGAGATCCTGCCTAAAAATCAAACAAAACAAATCAGAATAAACCAGGTATGATGGCGTATGCTTGTAATTCCAGCACTTGATAGATGAAAACAGGACAATACTAAGTTTAAAGTCATCTTCATCCATCCTCAGTTACATAGCGAGGTTAGCCTGAGACACAGGAGACTGTAGCTCACCTCCCACCCTACTCTTAGCCACCCACTCAAAAATAAATACATAAACCATAAAGAAATAACCACAAAAAAACTCCAAAAACTCAACCTTTCCTAAAATCCTACATTTTGTTTTGGGGTTCTTTTATTCATTTGTTTCTTTCCTTCTTTTTATCTATCTATCTACCTACCATTTTTATCTATCTATGTAGCTATCCATTCATTCGTTTGTTTATTTGTTTGTTTAATGGAGGCTCTAAGTAGTCCTGACCATCTGGAACTCAAGTTATACGGAGTAGACTGGCCTTGAATTCTCAGAGATCCTCCTGCCTCTGCCTTTCGAGTTCTGCAGAGTGCACCATCTGCTCAGAAAACTCAACTTTGTAAGGACTAATTTTAAGGCTGTTAAGTTCAGATCTAGCTCTGCTAGTTGTATAATCTTAGATACATTACTTTTGCCCATTTTCTCTTTTGTAATCAAAGCCAACTACAGTACCCATTTGATGAATCTGCTATGATGAAATCAAACAATCAATGGCAAATAGTATGGTTCAATACAGTAACTATTCAATAAATGAAATCAGCATGGGGTGTTCCTCAATATGGTCCCACTTCGTCCCTCTCCAAAATAACAGCAGTGCCCACTCCCCTCTGCTATATCATTCATTGCACTCCATATGGTTTTCCTGCCCTATAGCTTCATTTAATCTTCCATTTATCTGGTTTGCTTACCCTTATAGTCTTTTCTCTGAGGACCAAATTTAACCTTCATCATAGACATAGAGCCTTTACTCATCAGGCTTCAGTCATTCATCTCTCTCCAAAGGCCTACTGCTTCTGCCTACAGAACGCTGCAGTTTAGCTGAAGACCTGGTATTCTACCTCCCTTAACTATGACATATCTCAGGGTACTAGACTTAGTACCCACTCAGTGATAACCATGACCACACTTAACAACACCAGCATCAAGTTACCTGTATCTGGGAAAAAGCTGTTAGCCAGCTGCTGTTGCTGCAATGCCAGCTGCTGGGGCTTCATGCACATGGAAGCTGGCATGGCATTCATGCTTTTCTGTGCTAACACTGGCTGTGAGCTCTGTTGGGGCACCAAGCCTGTCTGCCCTGCTTGTTGCCCACTTAGCATATGCCCTTGGTTAGACACCATAGCCACAGATGGGGCCAGGCGCTGCTGAAGGGCATGAGCTGGTGACTGGGTGGGCATCAGTGACTGGCCCAAACCTGGCTGTCGAGTACTTCCAAGACCCAGCGCAAGCTGCTGTGGGGGCCCAGCCTCATGTGGCAAAGGCAGGGTCTGTGCAGGGCCTGGCGTGGAATGGAGGGAATGTGGAGGCGGCTGTTGCTGTTGCTGCTGCTGCTTCTTCTGCAGTTCCTTCTTTTCATGCTCTAACAGGTCCTCGATGAGCAGAGGCAACTCGCTGGCGACCAGTGAACTATCCATTTTGTCTAGCTCATCCCCAGATGCTGCATGTCCACTGGGCAAGGTTAGAGCCCCACTCTCTAGCTCAAATTTTTCCAGAAGGGAGGATCCACCTGGGCCACTCAGAGTGTTAGGGTTCAGCAAGTGAGCTGGTGTTCCTCCTGTGGTCCCAAATGGGCCCTTCTCAGCTGTGTGCCCACTGCTGGGGAATGGTACTGTACCTACTCGAGCGTCCCGGCTGCCCATCACAGTCTGACCTGGCTTCAGTCCCAGGCTGAGGGGAGTGACAGGAGCTGCTGGCTCCACCTTGGGGGTGTTAATGTTGAACTGGCAAGGAGAAGGATGGCGCCCTCCCTCCTCCACTTTGGGCTTCACCTCGGGGAGTACAGCCGTTAGGCGAGGCTCAGAGTTATCTGTGGCAGGCAGAGGACGTTCCTCAGGGCCCAAGGATACTGGCTCCACCCCCCGCAGCAGGGCTTCTCGCTCAGCCTTCTCATTTGCTGACTCCACCAGCCTTAGGTGCTCATTGAAGATGTCCTTCTTGTCCCCAGTATCTAGCTCAGGGTCAGTATACGCTAGCAGGTCAAACTCATCTCCATTGAGGAGGTCATCTAGGTGGGGATCATTAGTCTCCAGGTTTTCCAGGGTGCCCAGTTCATCATCACCCTTGGCCACATCTACACCCAGACCCAAGTGAGCAAGCTCTTCATCGTCCTCTAGGGCCTTGTGAGCATCAAAGTCATCGTCTAGCTCAGGATCCTCGCAAGGCAACTTCCCAGCTTCCAAGGCTAGAGGAGGGCGAACAAGTTCAGTGCTTGATGGTGGGCGGCTGACCAGCTCCAAGCCAGTTGGTAGGGCAGGAGCCTTGGCATGGGGTGTCTGATGGAGGCTGTTGTTCAGATCAGGGGCTGGTGGGGCTGAGGGTTTTTGTGGGGGAAGGCCTGAAACAGCCATGCCCCGAAGACCTTCAGGAGGCAGTCGATGGGGTTCCTCGTTTACTGGGTAAAAACGGGGCCTTTGAGGGGGACCCTGACCAGGAAACGGAGATCCTCCAGGTCCAAGTCCTTTCTGTGCATTGTGTCGCAACTCAATGAACTGAGCAGGACCAGCAGGACCAGGCACTGGCTCAGCTGGGCCTGGAAGGCGGGTGGGGATTCCTGTCAAGGGGGAACCTAGTGCTTGACGGCCAAGTTCAGGTCCAGGAGTGGATGGAAATCGGGCAGACATAGCAAGTCGCATGGAGGTCGCTGCTGTTGCCTGCTGCTGCTGCTGTTGCTGCCACAATTGCTGCTGCTGTTGCTGCTGCTGCAAGGGCAGGGACCCAGGATAGGGTGTACGCTGATAGAAGGCCTGGGAGCCTCCAACAAGTTGCCTAGAAAAATATTCAGTAGTCAGTGAGAAGCAATCAGCATGGAGCGCCAGAACAGAGGCTTAGGATAGTAACAGAAGATGAAAGAAACAGTGAGGAAAAGAATGAGAAAGAAAAAGGAACAACAGATGAGGATTAATGACAAGGGAAGTGCAGAGGGAGAGCACAGCGATGGTAAAAATTTGTTCCATTCTCTCTCTCTCCTGAACTTCACCTGCTGTTAACATCCATAGAGGAAGGTGTGGCTGGTGGAAGTGGCCGGGAGAGTCGGTCATCACTGGAGAAGGCTCCTGGTCCCAGGATGGGACCACCCAGCTTGCTTGAAGGTAACCCCACAACACTGTTCTTATCCTAGATGACAAAAGCAGATGAGGGTATAGCCACCTTCGGTATGCTGGACCCACCACCCACTGTCAATCTACCTACCTGGGACCCAGTGAAAGCGGTCTGGCCTCGACTCAGCTGTTCAAAGGCAGGGCTGCTGGGTTCAGTGCCCCAGTTGCCTGGAGGTCCCACTGCACCTGCAGCTGCTGCAGCTGTTTCCTTCTCCTGCCGCAGGGTATTACGCTGGATTTGCTGCCGAATCAGCAGTTCCCGTAGTCTCTGGCGCTGTCCAGAAAACAGAAAAATAAGCCTCTTTCCATTCTCATCAATGGGCTGGTTGATAAGAACAGAAATATGGTAGGACCAGTTATAGGACATCCACTCACTCACCTGTCGTTGCTTCTCCAGTTCCGTCTGGCTGAGGCTAGACATGCCTGCATCCTGGGCACTTGAGAGTTCAGGTGTTACCAAAGAGCTACTATTCATTGTAGTAGCTCCTGCATCTTCTCGCTTTTCCACTGGAGAAGTGATGCCTGCCCTTTGGGAGGCTCCATGGGACAAGTAGGGGAGGGATCCATCGGGTGTGGGAGGTGGCAGAACTGATGCGGGGCGTAGTGGGGACAGCCCATAGCCCTCCCCTGTGGGCCCACTGTTGGGCCCCAGGGGGCTGCCTGATGGGTGAAAGCTCCCCGTGGCTACTGCGTAGTTTGTGCTTTGAGGCTTGCCCAAGGTGGGGCCGGGCCCAAAATGGCTGTTGATCCCATGGGGTGGAGGGAGACCAGGCTGAGGGACAGGGGGCTTTAGGGAAGGCTCACCTACCCCCTGCGGGAAAGTGAACCGCATGGGAGATGGGGTGCCCACAAATGCGCCTGTCCCAGGAGAACGGGCAAAATTGGAGGGTTGCCCACTTGGGACCTTGGCATGGAGCTCACCTGCTGGACCAGACGGCAGGGCTGCTGGGAAACCCCCAGCTCCCAGCGGAGTGTGGGCTAGGGGCCCAGCCTTAAAGGCAACTTCAGGGGGCTGGGGTCGGGGTGGCTTATGCAATGGGGCAAAAGGGTCACGGGACTGAGGGCGTGAGGGTGGACGAGAATAAGGGTCAGGGGACTGGAAGCGAGGGGTAACAGGGGATGGGCAGAAAGCCTCAGCAGACAGAGGACGTGGAGTCAATGGGGACTGGGAACTGGACTGGGACTGAGGACTAGCGGGTACTCTGGAGAAAGGGTCAGAGGGCAGTGATCGCGGAGGCAGGGCACAGCAGCTCTCAGGAGGTGGGGGTTGGGGCCGAGGAGTCAATGGGGGCTGGGCATACGGGTCAGGGTAGGAGGCAGAACGAAAGACTTCTGGGTGGCTGGGAGAAGAAGGGGCCAAAGCCTGGGCAGGGGGTGGCTCCTGGGCCCTTAAGCCCAGGCCCGGGCTCTGGGGCTCTACCTGAGATGCCCGAGGGGTTAGGGGAGCTTTGAAGACATCAGGTGCCTTTAACTCCAGGCCACCCAGGTGGGCGCCTGAAGAGGGTGAGTCAACACAGCCCAGGTTTGGGGGTCCATAGCCAGGAGAGGATGCCCCAAGCTCTTCCTTCTTCACCTCTAGGGTCTTCCGGGACTCCCCAAAAGGTGGGGGTGAGAGTAGAGGCTCGGAAGCCTTGCCTCCTGCTACCCCTGGGCTCTCAGGCACAGCCAGGTTGTCCAATGACGGGCAGCGGGGTTTGAGAAAGGGGTCAGGCGTGGAAGGCTGGTGTCTGGGGGTACCCGGTGGGGTAGTGTGGAATTCCCCTGGCTGGCCAGTCCCAGGTCGAGTTGTGGTGCCCAGTATTGGAGGCTGGGCAGGGGCTCCAGATGGGCTTGGGTAAGGAGGATAGGTGGGTGGTGCCGCAGAGAAGCGGGGCTCTGGGGGGTAGGCAGGGGCCAGTCCAAAGGGGTCCTGCGAAGGCACTTGGGCGGGCACCTGGGGCGGGAGCTTGAGGAAGAGCTCACCAGGTGAGTCAGGGCCGGGCACTGTGCCCGCTGGTGGCTTCAGGAACCCGTCCGCAGAGGTAGACAAGCCAGCAGGGGTGGTGGGACTGCCAATGAAAATGGTGGGGGCCGCAGCAGGGGGCGGACTGCCCAGTGCCCCTGGCTGGGAGGGAATGCGGAGATGGAGGGCCGGTCGATCAGTCTTACGGGCTATGTCGCCCACCTTGGCCTGCTTGTTGATCTGGCTCTCAGCCTGCTACAGAGACGACCAAGTAGAACAGTCAGACTACTATAGAAATGAACCATGGCCCCAAGTACTAGAAAAGCCACCCACTTACCTTTTGCACCTTGTTGATGCGGTGAGCAGCCCGGTTATCTTTGGCCTTTTGCTAAGGGACAAGGATACAACACGGGCTTCACGCCTGGCCTCAAGCCCCCACCTTGCCTCCCCCAGAAACCAGTCCTTCCTATCCCGGCTGCTTTAGGGGTGGCAGGAGACAGGGTAAGACGGACAGAAGGAGAGGAAGGAACTGAGATGAACCCCTAAAGATGCTTCTGCTTCAGGTCTCACGCTGGCCCATGCTCTCTGCCTTACCAGGTAGGGGGCTTTGTCAGCGGCCGGAACCTTCCTCCAGAGTTTCATGATTTGTTTACATCGGCTGGACCAGTCTGGAGAGCAGAAAGATTAAGTCAAAGGAGGCTTGGCAGGTGACCCCTCCACCTGACAGGTTGTTTCCCTTGCCCTCCCCCAGGGGTACCTGGGTAATCTTGCTTGAGATTAGGAAAGTTAATGTTGGCATAGAGTACAGGTGAAATAGTGGAGAGCTGGCCCAGTTCCTCATCTTTTTCCCAACGCTGTAGACTCCGCTGGTTATAGGACAGCCCGTCGCCCTCACCCTCTGTGGTAGGGGTAGTAGGAGTGGAGGGCGTGGTGCCCCCTGAGCCTGTCCAAGGGCTGTCTGGCTCACCGGGTTCTGGGCTAAAGAAGCCCCCGCGCTCCCTGGGGCGCAGGGGCAGAGAGTCACAGAGGGTAAGGATTTCAAGACCACCCCAGACAAACTGCCCAGAGCCTAAAGCCACTGCTCTGACCCACTTGAGGAAGATCACTAATAAGGGTGTAGTGTACAAAGAGCAAGAGAGTAATCTCTTAGTGGCTCAGAGTCAAAAGGAGGCACAGCAGGGACTACGTAGAGGGAAAGGACAATAGGGACCACCATGACAATTAAGAATAGATACCAACCTAGAGTCCAAGAAGGGAGACTGGCAGAGGCCTGGGTAGGAATCCATTGGGCTACTGGAAGAGAGGCTGCCCAAAGGAAGTCCACCTGCAAAATCAATGGGATCAGAGAAAAAGGAGCAACGGGCCTACTCAGAGAACAAGGCTAGCTTCGGCAGACTTGGAATCAGTCCCCTGCCATAAGCACCTTGGAGAAAGGGCCTCTGCAGTGGTGTACGGCTGCCTTCTAGGCCAGGAGTTCCACAGCCCAAAGGCTGTTCTCTTTCTGAACCCAGGACATCCTTAAAGAGCTGCTGCAGGTCCTTGGACTCCATCTTGGGCAGTTCTGTGGGAGAATGACAAAGCACACTGCTGAGTATGAGGTTCATATGATACCACAGCTCTATACATGGTCATGGCCAACGAGGATAACCACAGACAGGACCTTCTTTTCCCATGGAGGACCCTTCTACAGAAGACCTCATTCAAGCCTCACCTTCTGTGGGAATCCTGTCTAAGTCGGAGCTAAGCATTCCTTCAGCTGGGGTCCCTGGCTTCTCAGGGTCACTGGGCACTGGTGACGCCTTTACACCCCCATCCTCAAGCCCTGTAACTTCAGAAGAAAACTACCAGTTACAGAGGTATAGAGGTACCACACAGGCCAGTATGAACTCCAGGACACATGGAACAGCGCTCAGGCATCAGCTCTGACAGTGTTTGGGACAGAGCCAACTGATAACAAGCAAAACCAAGACAGGACCCAACTCTCCCAGTAGTCCTCACCTGGTATATCAGCCATGCCCTCAGGCCCACGGGACTCTTCATCTGCCACATCTGGACCATCATCTCCTAGAAACAACAGTACCACTCCCATCAGAGGTGAGGGACACTTGATGCCCAGAATGGGGCCCTTGGCCCACCCTTAGTTGACCAGCCCTCCCCCTAGACACCTTTGCCAACTACAAAGCAGAAAGGTATGGTGAACACACCAGAACATGTCGTTTCCATCAACTGACCTTTGTGCAAGGCAGAGAGCTCCTTCTTCTCTGAACCTCCATCCCCCCGGGGTTTTTGAGTTCCCAGTCCACTTGGTCGGCCCACTCCAACTGCAAAAAGGGCCTTCCGACTCAGGTCCAGAAGTTCCTTCCCAAAGAAGGCTTCCTGCAGGAGGAGTCAACAGAAATGGTTTCTTGATGCCCTGTGGGTGCAGACCCTCCCTTCCCCCTAGGGAGTCTGAAACCTACCTGCAAATAAGCAGGGAACATGTCTTCCAGCTTGCTCTTTTTGCGACCCCTTCGCTGTTGCTTCTTCTTCTCATCCCCCTCAGCAAGGCTTGGTTCCACAGAGCCCTCTGCAGGCAGATCAGCAGGCATCACTATGGACAAAGGAGAAGGGCTCAGGCTTTCTGGAGACACCAAGCATGGCAGGGTCAACTCTGTGGGGAGACTCCCCCTAACTACTCCTTCCCACCCAATCAAACCCTCCACCCACCTTGCCCCTGAAGTGAATTCACAGCCTGGTCTCACTGGCACTGCCCATGCTCCGTGATCCCCACCTTCTTCCCAGGCCCCACTGGCCCCTCACCCGTCTCACCCTCGTCGGGCTGCCCATCCCCACTCAACACCTCCGCCTGTGCAGCAGGCCCCCTTTTCACACGTGGGTGAGACTTTCGCTGTCGTACCATGAAACCACCAATGCCTGCAAAAAAGCAGAATTAGGAACGAGAAGCCACTAGAGCCCTGGCGAGTGGTCTTTACTGCCCCACAACCCCACTCCAGGGTTGTCATACCCGGACGATAGGGTTTGCGCTTGCGTTTTTTGCTTTCCTCTGTCTCTTCTTTGCCAGGCTCTGCATCAGGGCTGGCAGGGCCTTCTAGTTTAATTTCACACTCCATGTGCTCCACACCACCTGCATGTAACACAAGAGACAGAGGCAGGTCAAAGGGATGGGCCTTTTTATCCTTGTCATCCTGCAAGAGGGAACCCAGGAACCTGCCACAGTGCCACCTGAACAACCAGCAGTGCTAGAGGATGACCAGTAGTGGCTATGTAGCCCCTACCCAACATCCCAACTCCAATAGGCTGTGCTTCTCCCACTATCTGCCTTTCTCTGAGATTCCCCAGCACAACCTTCACCCTTGAGCAGCTCGTCAGTGTCCAGGTCCCCATCCTTCTTGTCATCAGGGCCAAGGGCATCTGAGGGCTCAGAACCCTCCAGCCCTGCCTCGCCTGGGAGGCCTAGCCGTCCTCGCCGCTGGCGCCGCTTGTGCAGTGGTGACATGGTCAGGTTACGCAGCACCGCCATGCCAGTTTCTGTCAGCCACACACCCTCGAAGCGAAAGAACTGGGGTTCTGGACAACAGGGAAGAACATATGACCCCTGGACGGAAGCCCAGGGAAACCAAAACTCCAAATTTCAACCCCTGTTCCCAGCTGAGACATAAAGCAGTGACAGCCAAGTCCTGTCAGACTCCAAGGGCTAGAGACAATAGCCACCAGAGGCTCTACCAGTGACTGAGGGGTCCTGAGATGCTACTGCAGAAACCTAGCTATGTCCAGAACCTATTAACCTATTAACCATTCACCAAATGGACTCTCAGGCTGTCAAGGGACAGGAAGGACTCAACTTGCTGAATGCCAGCACACAGTGCCCTAGACTGTAAGAGTGGTAACCACAATGTGGCAGAAAAAATGACCTGTCCCCTTCTGTAAGAAGAAAGGTGTGCTCTCTTGAATGAAATTCTCATAGTAGAGAAGCTGACTTGCCTGGTAAAAGGAACACATCTGGAGATATGAAAGCTTTGGTTCTAACCATAACTTTGCCACTAACTTGGTAAGTGACCTTAGGCCATTTACCCTGAGGCTGGAGCAGAGGAGATGGTCTATGGTTTTAGCTGGTTTGGGTATTCAGAATCTCTGTGACTTACCTGGCTCTTTTACCTTCACAGGTACCAATTCTGGGGGGGCAACAGGTGCTAAGGGAAGAAAGACAAACCATAGGCAGCTTAGGGCACTGTCCCAAATTGAGACACACCTGTGTCCTCTTTGCTCTTCCAAGCTGACACTCACCCACAGGCTTCACCACATAGGGCTGGCAGGAAGCACAGTCAAAGCCTTCATCGGCAGCCTGCTCCACTTCATCCTCTGTGAAGAGGCTCTCACAGCCAGCGTGCATCCACCTGGGCACGGGGAGATAGGCATGAGCACAGGCAAAGCCAGCTGACAGAGCGCATGGGACAGACATGAGGAGAAAGAAATGTTCTCACCGTTCACAGTGGCGACACTGGATTAGCAGGTCTTCCTCCACATAGGGAGCATGACAGATAGGACAGGTCACCAGGCTGGCACAGGGCCCGCAATGTGTGTAACTATTCTGCCATTCACAGTGGAAGCCAGGGGAGGCAGCCCCACACTCCATACAAGACACACACCTAGGAGACGCAAAAGACCTTCAGCGCTTACCCTAGGTTCCCGGAGGTACCTCAACTGAGAACCAAATCAGCAGGCTGGTCTCCTAAATACAGGTAATCATGCATTCAACATTGGATCTATTCTAACTGTATCTCAGGCCCATCACCATCTCCTGTCAGACCCTTGAAAGACTCCCAGGCTCCTTACCATTTGCACTTCCAGCCACCCTTGGGCACAGTGAGCAGTGGAGGGTCCAGGCAGTACGTATGGTAGCTAATGTCACAATCATCACAGAGCAGCAGGCGTGAAGGGTCGGAGGCCTGGCCGCATACCTCACACACAATACACTCCACACAACGCCAACCCTTTAGCAGCATCACCTTGGTGATCTGGTACAGAGAAAGAGATGCCTCAGGTGCGGGGAGGGGAGATTCACAGGGCTTATATGGCTGAAGGCCAGACCTCTGAGCAGAGAGAGATTTGTACAGATCACTCTTTGCTCCCCTGCAAAGTACATCTCCAGAGGCTCCTGGGGTCTTTGCTGAACATAGAACAATCTCACTAGCCACAGCTCTACTCTGAGAATGAATTACACACCCTTTTCTAAGCAGCCCCCACTTTTAGTCATCTTTTAGAACCTGTTACTAATATAAGTTAATATATGTAGCAGTGGATTAATTAATAAATTAATAGCTTTGGGAAAACCCCAAAGGACTGATTATGCCTTAGGTTAAAGACACTGCTATCTATTTGTGGATGTACAGTTACAGTTTTGAGTCTATGATCTAATTCCAGACCATACCCTGGTTTTGTTTTGTTGAAACAGGGTCTCAACTATGTAGCTCTGGCTATCCTGGAGCTCACTATATAGACCAGGCTGACCTCAAACTTACAAAAGACTTGCCTGCCTGTGGCTGGGATTAAAGGTATACATATGCCACCACTCCTGGCCATACACCATGTTTTCTACTAGTAAAACTGTCAGCACTTATACAGTGGACTGAATTATACCAGCAAGTTTTGTCTATGCAAAGAAACTACAAAGTCGCCAGGCGGTGGTGGCGCAGCCTTCAATCCCAGCACTCAGGAGGCAGAGGCAGACAGATCTCTGTGAGTTCGAGGCCAGAACACTCTACAGAGCAAGTTCCAGGACAGGCTCCAAAGCTCCAGCAAAAAACAAACAAATAAATAAAAAGAAACTACAAAGTCTGCCATGAATTCCCAAGCACTTCTCTCTGAGTTTGACAGCACTGACAACTAATCAATGACTTCCAACAGCCACAGCCACTTTAAGATTTTGTGTGTCAGGCTGATGAGATGGCTCAGCAGATAAAGGCCCTTTTCACCAAGTCTAATGACCTGAGTTTGATCCCTGAGATCCACATGGTGGAAGGAAAGAAATGATCCCACAAGTGGTCCTCTGACACATGCATGGTCCCCTTCCCCCACCATACACACCAGATAAACGTAATAAACTAATAAGCACAGTGTGGCAAGAATTGGGAACTAGGGTGATAACAGCAGCCCACACATCTTGAGCCCTGAACTCACCTTGCTGTTGACACAGTAAGGATGATAGCACTGGGAACACTGGGAACAGGCCAAGAGGTGGCCCTCGGCCCCTCGGCCAAAGCTGCCACACACCACACACATGTCCTGTGGAAACAGAAAAGCGAACATCCGCACATGCCTCTGCCTCTGTATGTTTGTCTGTGGGGGGGGAGGGGGGCAATGTGGAAGAAGTCAAAGATTTCTTCTACTACTTTCCAGCCTATTTTTGAAATAAGGTCTCTCAGCAAACCTGAAGTTCAGTTTCACCTAAGGTAGTTGGCCAACAAGTTCCTGGGATCTATCTGTCTCCTCCCCACAACACTTGAGGTGACAGGCATGTATGGCTGTATCCAGCTTTTAAATAGGTATTGGGTATTTGAACTCAGGTCCTCTTGCTTACAGAGCAAACATTATTCCTAAGCCATCTACCTAGCCCTGCAAGTGAGTCCCAGACAAAGACTAGGAGGCAATCAGAAGCCCATGTCATAGTATTAAGACACTAAGTCACCAAGGGTCCCTTGCATCTCCCACCCATCTCACAAAAGCTGCACCTCCCTAGACTGCCCTCTTGGTCTGGTCAAGTAACCAGAAATCGGCAAATGTAAGAAGCCACAGGAAGACAAGCCAGGGTGAAGACTTGTCTGGGAAGAGTCGTAAGTGACAAAGAACACAGTGGCTTCAAGGTTATGTAGGTGGCAACACATACAGGCATCCACAATTCACACTTCCAGCCACTTCCTCTTAGCTCAGTATCCCAAGAAGCAAAGTAGGTCCCTGCTTTTCTCATCCACCCTCTCAGCAAAGTAGGTTTGCACACATGTACACACACGTATATACACACACAGAGAGCTCTGCATGCCTACTCTCACCACTAAAGCTGGGGCCATCCCAGTTCAGTACGGTACCTGCATTAGAACAAATTTGTCTGTGTTAGAGAAGAGAACCACGGTGTTTTGCATGGTATCATCATCTTCCTCCTCTTCCTCCTTGCTCGGAGAACTATCAATATCAGCCACCTTAACAAAGAAAAAGTTGCAGAAAGTGAAGAAGAGAAGCCTACCCCAGTTAAGCTGTCCTCTCTCCAACATTCAGGAAAGAGCTGTGAATTCCTGGCTAAGATGAAGACCTAAGAAGCAGAAAACTCCCAATTCCCCAGCTGGGGGACTCAAGGGCAGAGGTTTTAAAAACCCTAATCAAGGCCTAGGCTAGCAGGCAAAGGACTGACAGGATTTTAACCGTGTTTATCTCTCCAGGAGCAGGGGAAGCATGCTTTGCGGGTGTGGGGCGGGGTGGCAAAGCCTGTCCTTACTACCAGGGTCTCAACAGAAGACGTGGTGGACTTCAGTCGGGCCCGCCCTCTCCCCCGTCCTCCGTGTGCTCCTCCACGAGGCCGGCGTCGCCCTGGGAAACTACTGCTGCGACCCTGCGACAGAGAAGAGGACCGTTACAAGGCTCCACTGCAGCCTTGGAGGGAAGAAAGACGACCAACAGAATATAACAGGCTTAAGGGGGGAAAAAGACCTAGATGTCCCACTCAGAGGATAGGAAAAAGCCAGTTTCCAAACAGCAACAAGTAGTGACTAGGCCAATCTCTTCTTCCAAGAATGGCAAATGGGAGATAAGAACAGAAAGAACAACAACAAAAATGACTTGAGAGGATCAGGTTTTTGGTCCCAGTTGTCTTTCTGAGTGACCATGAACCTGAGTAAACCATTTACTCCTCTACGCACAGTAGTAGGCTAGGCAAAGCTGGAATAAAGGATCTCTGTATGAGTCTAGACTACACAAAGTCAGGTGCAAAGGCAGCTCGGAGCTCAGGGCTGTAACTGACATCCAGTGGCTGAGAAACCTCTTACCTGTTTGATTCGGGAACGGGCTGGGGAGCTGCGCCGCCGTCCTTTGTCTCCCTCTGCTTTGCCTCCACTGATAGTTGTCCCAGTGTCACACAACAGTGAGTCATCAGTCTCTGGCAGTGAGTCGGTACAGAGGCGCAAGGAGCCCTCATCTCGGGCTGGACTAACATCTGTAGACACTCCCAGCTCCATGGACAAGGAGCCACCCCCCTCAGGATCTGGAGAGCCCAGGAGGGGCTCTGAACCAGGAAAACTGGCACTAGCATCACCCTGGCTCAGATTAGAGATCTCATTAACAATGTCTGATTTGATGAGAGTGGGTGGCATGGGGGCCACTGGTGCACCAGGCTCCTCCTGCTCTTCACAGGGTGAGCCCTGCCCTGCCTGTTTGCAATCTGGGCCATAGACCTCCATAGGGGTCACGGGGGTCAGCTCCTCAGGGTCCAGGAGCACAGGAGAACCTCTAAGTTCACTAGGCAGACCGCCAGGGGTCTGTGCAGCCTGTGACTCTGAAGTCCCATCTAGAGGGGCTGTGTCTTCTCCCAAGCCAGAGAAGTCATCCAGGGCGGGGGCAGGACTGGGGGCAGGGCAAGAAAGGTCCTCCATAGGGGATGGCAGAGGACTGGTGGCACTGGGTTCCAAGGCTGGGCACTCAGGTTCTGGACCTTTCTCAGTCTCCATTTCATGCAGCTCAGCTTCATCTGAGACATCCACCGCCTTCTGCACAGGACTCAATGGGGAGGGAATAGACAGCGGCAGAGCGGGAGGTAAACACTGGGAAGGAGGAGAGCTTGGAGGAGGCAAGGAATGCTGAAGGAGTGGAGAACAAGGTGGAGGAAGGGGCTCCATGAGGATAGGAGAAGCAGGTCCCATGGGGGAGCCTGGAGATGGAGGAAGGATCATTGGGGGTACAGGCTCAGGGTCAGTGCAGTTAGCTTCTGGTGGAGGGCTGATAGGTGTCTCTAGGATCGGGGCAGCCAATGGTGACTCAGGGTCACTGTCCCCTTTGGCACCAAAGGGGTACTCTAACTCCCCCAAAGGAGACAAGGCGGGAGGCGCTGCAGCTGGGATAATGGGTGAGAGTGGAGGAGGAAGAGGATCTGAGGGAGAAGAAAAAAAGAGAGGCTTAGATTAGATGTGCCATAAAGTGTTAAGACTGACCCAGAGTAGGGGAACATTAACATATCCTTACCTGGTGGCATCAGCCGAGGTGACAAGGCTGGCTCCCCGGAAAGTGACAAGGGCAGCTCCTCAGGAAGTGGGGATAGAGGTGGTTCCCCAGGCTCAGACACGGCTTGCTCTCCAAGCATGGGGGATAAAGGTGGCTCCCCAGGTAGGGGAAACAAGGACAACTCCTTAGGTGCAGGGCACTGGCTTGATTCCTCAGGAGGCTCTTCAGGCTGAGGAGATCGGTAGAGTTCCTCAGGCCTGGGGGACAGGCATGGCTCCTCAGGCATAGGGGACAGGCAAGGCTCCTCAGATTGGGGAGACAGATGCGGTTCCTTAGGCTGAGGGGACAGGTGTGGTTCCTCAGGCTGAGGGGATAGATGTTGTTCCTGAGGCACAGGGGACAAGCGTAGCTCCTCAGACTGAGAAGACAGACACGGCTCTGCAAGCACAGGGGACAGGCATGGCTCCTCAGACCGTGGAGACAGAGGCAGTTCCTCAGGCTGGGGACAGAGCCGGGGCTCCTCACGCTGAGGAGACAGGTATGGTTCCTCGGGCTGAGGGCAGAGTCTCGGTTCCTCAGGCAGTGGTGACAAGGGTGACTCTTCCAGCGGCAGGGACATAAGTGAGTCCTCTGGTGGCGGTGAAGCTGGAGAGTCTTCAGGGGGAGGGGAGAGTCGTGAAGCCTCAGGTGGAGGTGATGTGGGAGAGTCCTCAGGTGGTGGGGAGAGGGGAGATTCCTCAGGTGGTGGGGACAGCCGTGAAACCTCAGGCAGGGGAGATAAGTGTGACAGGACAGGCAGAGGGGAGAAGCGTGACACTTCAGGTGGGGGGGACATAGGTGAGTCTTCAGGTGGGGGAGACATGGGTGAATCCTCAGGGGGTGGGGACAGGCGTGATGCCTCCGGAGGTGGGGACAGAGGAGACTCTTCAGGTGGAGGAGACAGAGGAGACTCTTCAAATGGTGGGAACAGACAAGAGGCCTCGGGTGGAGGGGACATGGGTGACTCTTCAGGTGGAGGAGACATGGGTGACTCTTCAGGCGGTGGAGATAGGCGAGATGCTTCAGGTGGTGGGGAAGTGGGCAATTCCTCAGGTGGAGGAGACAGAGGAGATTCCTCAAATGGTGGAGACAGGAGTGAAGCTTCAGGAGGTGGGGACAGGGGCGTCTCTAATGCAGGAGAGGGGACTGACTCCTCCAGTGGAGAAAAAGGTGATGATTCAGGTGGGGGAGACAAAGGAGACTCCTCAGTCGGTGGGGACAGGTGTGATGTCTCAGGTAGCATGGATTCAGGTGATTCCTCAGGTGGTGGGGACAGGCGTGAGGCCTCAGGTGGTGGAGATGTAGGGGATTCCTCAGGTGGTGGGGACAGGGGTGACTCCTCTGGCGGAGGCAGCAGTGGCATCTCCTCATTGAGGGGAGCCTCCAACTGGGCTTCAAGCTGGGTCCCTGCTCTCCCTGTAGACACAACACAGTCTATTCCCACCTAGCTCAGATTCTAACTCCACAAAAAGTGCAGGGTCTGGAGCAAAGCAAACTCTGCCTCTGCCACAAAACAAAAGAGTAATTTCAGGGCCCTTTAAACCCTACTCACCTAGTGGTTTGGCTTCACATTGCAGGGGCCCCGGTTCCTTGGGTTGCATAGAGGTCACGTGCCCACCCTTTGGCTGCCCTTGGCATGCAACGTACAGAGCATCGGGCTCATCAGTGGGGATATCACCAGGCTCTGGGGGTGAAAATCTGCAGAGGGTACAGGGGAGCAGGCACTGTGGCTCTCACCGGCTAACAACTCCTAGAGAGCATCCTGGGGCAAGGCATAAATACTATGGATTGCACTACTGACTGCCCACTTTTAACATGGCCCCTGCCAGTCTCACCCCTTCTGATACCCCATCCCAATTTGTCTAGACCACTTACCTACTACAGACAGGTGGGTGCTGCTCAGCAACACAAATGACAGGCTGACTTCCCTGGGTTTTATAACAACGGTGACAGAGTGAATAGTTCTCAAACCACTCAGAGTTCGGATTCAATTCTGCTGAGCCTGTCCCACAGGCCCGACATACCCGGCATGTCTAGGGGAAGCAAGCAGGCAAGACAGGCACTAGTCAAACCACAGTGGAAAACAAATAAGTACACACGACTAGCAAACGCAAGGCAACCCTAAAGATGCTAAAGGAGTTGGCATCAGAAGACACTCACCGTACATTTCCACGAGTGAGCAGGCAGCTCCTCTATGGGTGGTTGTAAGCAGAAAGTATGATATCCTTTGTCACATGTCTCACAGACCAACATCTTAGAATCATTACCAGGTTTCCTGAGGGGCACAGGACACATTATGGGATTCTTCCTAGTATCGTTTTCTGCTCACACGTTGCATTTCAGCCCTCACACTCTTACCTGCAGGCTTGGCACTCTTTGCATTCAGGGCACTGCCAGCCAGCACGCTTGCGGGCAGTTAGAGCAGTGTCCAGACAGGCTCCATGATAGTGATGCCCACAACTAGTGCAGAAGAAGAGGTCACAGAGCTCTCCCGGCCCCTCACACACTGCACAGCGAGCCTCCTCTGCAACAGAAAGGAAAGGACAGTGCAGGTCAGCTTTGGGGTGTCCATACCACTGAACACTGTGAATATAACTACCATGCATTTCATGAACACAAAATAAAAAATAGTTACTAAGTCCTATCAAATACATGCCGGGCACTATTCTAGCCACTGCAGATACCACAGTAAATGAATACAGGCAAGGCCCTGTACTCACGAAGTCTGCATCTATCTTACTGGTACAGAATGACTCTATGTAATTTTAGATTTGAAGAATGCTTTATGGAGGACACTTGGCCCTTCATTTTCTGTCTCCACAGAAAAGGACTTCTCACCCAAATGTGCAGCCCCCTCACTGTGGTCTGGGCAGAGCAGCCGCAGGGTTTTCATGGATAAGAATGAACCACTGGCAGCTGCACAGGGAAAGTGGTAAAGCCGTGGACATCCAGGTGAGCGGCAGGGAATGGAGGCACCGAACCTGGTGCAGTGGGAGCAGCGCTGTGAGGATGAGAAGAACGCCTCAGAGCCAGTCAGCTCTCTCTAGGCCTCAGTGTGGCCCACTCTGCCCTGCTTTCACCTACGCAACTATCAGCTCAGTCCTACCTGGGAGATCCCTGAGAAGATGGCCTTGTCCACACCACATAGTTCTGGGCCCTCCTGTCCCCATACACCTGCTGACCACACAGCACACCAGTGATGTGCCCAGCAGTGCCCTTTATAGGTGGGAAGGGGTAAAGAGAGGAACAAATTAACACAGTGACCAGGAGCTCAAGACTGCCCAGCCTCTACTCTGCTTCCAAGCCCACCTCTCTCACTTACCTCCAGGTTCTCCTAGGTGGGCAGGTGTAAGGCCCTCAGGGAAACCAATTTGTGACAGGTCCTCACTGAGCAGCACTGCTTCACAGGGCCCCAGGTTTCCCCCAGAGGACACCGCTGGAGACCGGGGCCAGTCAAATGGCAATTCAAAGCGCTGTAGCTCCCTCTGTCCATGCAGGCTGGGCTCCCCGCAGTTACAGAGAGCACAACGCCGTGCTGGACCCCCACTGTGGACAAACAAACATCAGCACTATGCAGGCCCTGATGACCACATGATGAGTATGATGGGCATACTCATGCATCATCCTCATTTCATTCCCCACAGCCTCTTCTGTAGAGCCCTAGAGACACTAATCAAATCTTTATATGCCCAGAAAGTCCGTTTCCACAGACAAGTTACCTGCAGTCATGAGGAGGCTTTTGAAGCCTGGGACTCCCAGAGCTGGGGAGAAAGACCTCCCCAACACACAGGTTAGGAAGGTCTGGCTCAGTGGCACCCGGCTCCTCAGAGGCTGCAGGTCCATCAGCTGAATAAACAGACAGAACAGTACATGTCAGCCTGACTTAGATTCCTAAGTTCACTCATCGGATGCATGAAAATTATCTAAACCCTCAATGGCTCACAGTGGCATAGAAACTTTTGTCTCAAAGAACAAAGTTCTTTGATTTCCTCTCTATTATAGACTTAGCCAGGACTTTGTGCCAGAACTAGACATAAAGGGTTACCCATGAGGAGCCAAAAGCTGTCAGCAAACTCAGAAACTGTTCTACTCACCTGCCGGTTCTGAATCTTTATCTTCACCAGGCGGCTTCTGGCTGTCCATCCCTCTCTCCGACTGGGCAGGGCCCTCTCGGGGAGACCTGTTGGTGCCAAAAGATACTCGTATGTGAAGTAAACTTCTCCAATGAGCCTTTTTCCCATTATAAGAAATCAACTAATGGTAATCAGACCCTTTAGACATCAGAGACAAACCTTGTCTTACAAACCTCTATAGTAATAACAAGTAAAAGTATTCAAAATCGTATTCCACTACTGACCTCTTCCCCGAACACATACCTCCTCTCATCCTGGTTCCCACTTTCCCACTTCCACCCTACTCTGTAACAGTTCCTAGAGCAATCACATTGAACTAAAAATACATCCAGTTACATTTAGTAGAATCCATCGTCTCATCTTAACTCCTGGGCCCCATTCCCTGGCCTTTATTCTCAGGTCTCAGCTTAGCTACTACCCTACAGTCCTGGAAGTAATCACTGGGTAATCATGACCCAGAAGTCTCAGTCATGCCAAAATCCCTCTCTCAAAAGGAAGAGTCCTAGGGTCTTGCAAGAGATTCAACACAGCACTAAATTAAAGGCTAGCTGTGAATGGATCTCCACTGCTTTCAACAAGGACATCCCAAACACAACAAACAGAACCCTCAGTTGCCAGTCATGAGACTCAGAACCACCACTGGCCCCAGACCTAAAGGAGCTCTGGGTCTCACTTAGCATGAAGGCCTCAGGTTGTTGCCCTTGGCAACGCCAACTGCCCTTCTTCCTTAGATACTCTTAGTAGTTAACAGAAGTGGGCCTTAAGAGTTACTGAGCATGTGTAAGCAGGCCTGGGGCTAAGCATGCTGGGAGTTGTAGTCTCAGGAAGCACATTGCTACTTGGAGGAGGGCTAAATGGGGCAGGACATAACAGAGCAGAATAGTTTCCTTCCTCTTAAGTCAAGCAGGGTTTCCAAATACTCGCAGTTAACGGTCCCTCTCTCCCTTCTCATAGAGTCCAGCATATATCAAAACCCAATGAAATACACAAATCTACACCTGAAAAGCTTAAGACCCACAGGACATTTGGTGAATTTTCCTTGCCCTCTAAAGCAGCACAGTAAGTATTGTACAAAGGCTGAGAGGAGTCAAGAGTAAGAATTACAGAGATACTAATCTTGGTGGCACACTCAATAATGCCATTTCTTGGGAGACAGAAACAGAGGGATCAATCCAAGTTGGAGGCCAGCCTGGTCTACACAGAGAGCTCCAGGCCAGTCAGAGCTACATAGTTAAACTGTTTAAACAGACAAAAATTACCAAGATTATAACTAGGAAAGAAACCCTAAGTAAGAAGGTTGAAAAGGATAAGTGCCTGCAGCTGTTGGTGAGAAGGGTGGGCCCTTAATCAGAACATTTACTGCCTCTAAAGATGGTGATGTTGAGGTGCAGAGAACCCAGAAAAAGAACTGAAAATACCAAAGGTCTAGGAAATTCATCTCCCATCATCCCCTCTCCTCTTGTTTAGCCAGTGATCACACCAACCTGGGTACAGATAATCCTGTCCTCTAACACCGGACAGCAAATATCCCGGTCAATCACTTGGGGGCTAAACAACAAGGGAAACACTCAGAGTACCCAGGATCAGAAATCAATTCCCCAGCTAGCATGGCATCAGTTTTCCTCTCCTACATTCACAGTTTCATTTCCAAGCTGGCAATACCCCCTGAGCCATGTCGAAGTAAAGGATGCCACCTACTTTCCTCCTACCACTCAGGCCCTACCAGGTAAGGGCTCAAGGCTTCACCTGACACCTATTGCCTCCATTCCCAAACCACCTTTTCCCAAACCTTACACACAACAGTCCATTTAAAAGAAAGGACGCTCATTTGGCCAGCTTACAGAAAAGTGCTCTGAACTTCAAAAGGCCCTTACAAGTCACCTATGGTAAGAGGGAACTGGAGGTCAAGACTCAAGTCAGGCCCCTCTTCCTACTCAGTGGTCACACCAAAGATCCAAGAGGTCTTCAAAATTTTCTAAATGTTTGCATCTCACCATATTTTCCTTACAGATCCTCCACCAACTCTGTTCTCAGAGTTGAGGCCAAAGGAGCCACAAACAGCAACAAATAGAAAGCAACAGTGATAATACAGTGGGTAGGAAGACCGCCTCACACAAGGCCAGAGGGACAAATTCCTCTGCCCTCCCCCAAGCACAGCTTTCTCAGGCTGGTAAAGCTAGCACTGCCCAAGAAGGTACAGAAACTACCTCCTTCATCTAGCCTTGAGGAACAGAGCAGCAATGTCCTCCAAAGTAAGAGTCCCACTCATGGGGCTATGGAAGGTGAAAGACTACACAGCAAAGAGCAAACTGTCCTTTTTCGGTACCATAAAGAATCCAGGAGCATCTCCAAGAAGCTGAAACCTTAGACCCTGACTACTCAAGCCTGAAGTCCAACATCTATACCGAAATACCAAGCGCACCAATCAAGTCCCTGGAGGCATTTAAACAAATAAAGGCAAAGGTCCCCCATCCCACTCCCATCATTCAGTCAGTAAACACAGACACACACATATATCCCAAGGGGGTTTTCCCTGGATTGAAACTAGGCTAGTACCTGGGCCAGGCTTCCTCTGTTCTAGGGGCTGACACCTCTTAGTCTTACATCTAAAAGGCCCAAACAACAAGAAAGAAGGCAGAGATTTACTCAGCTACTCTCCTTCCTGTGTTCACCCTAGACCAATAGATTTCACTCCATTTTCTCTGCAAGGGAGGAAATGGAGGCTTGGAGGGGTGAAAGGCTGGAGCAGGCCCTTGAGTGAACAGCTCTTCAGTGGGGCTCAGGACTTCCTGGTTCCCAGCTAGAGAATCAAACCACACCTCTCTCCACCCCCATTTTCGGGCAGTCCTCTAGGAAGGAGCCAAATGGTAACACTTTGTCCCTGGGTCGGGTCAGCCTAGGGGGTAGTGAGAGCTAACAAGGTACAGTGCCACCTAAGAAAGTCATTGGAGAGCAGACAACAGGCACAGAGACCACAGGTGACAGCTCACCTTACTCCAACAGCCCTGTGCCACCTCTCAGAAACCTTTCAAGGAGAGAGCCCTTACTTTCCCTTTTGAGACAAGACTCAAGGAGATCTAGCAAATGTATTTTGGAGGGGGTGAAATGAGGGAGCAAAATGCACTAGCCAAATCCCTGCTGGGCAACATGACAGGTGTGAGAGAGGCTGTCCCAGCCCAGGGCCCAGAGGCTGAGGCGGGAGGCTCATGCTGCACCCTTCCTGCCGCACATACACACCCCTTCTCCCCAGCACCTCCTACCAGGGGTGGAAACACTGGCTTCCAGTAGAAAAGAGCACAAATAAAGTCATTTCTCCACCAAAGAGGTACAAGCCACCTCATTCTGCAGGGCTGGGAGAGCATCAGAGAACTATTTACCACTCAGTAGCCAGAAAAGCATTTTAGAGGTCTGGCAGGGGCTTTCAGGATCAGTCAGGGACTCATGGACAGCTAACTCTCTACACTAGGCCCAGAGAAAGCAGGAGACAAAAGCCATTTTTTTGCAGCCCACATTCGTAGAGAACAAATCTCAACGGCCTCCTCTGTAATCCCCTGGAGATTATGTCCATCCCGAGAGGAGGGGAGGCAAAGCAGGTTAAGACACCACTAGGCCTTTCTGGGGTCACTTTGCCAGGCAGAGGTAGTTTAAAGTTGAACCGGCAAGGCCAGAGCTGCCCCAGCCCCACCTTCTTGCCCTAGCTACCCCTCTTCATCACACCAGTTTCCACCACCCCCCATGGGGAAGGACCCAAGGCTCCGTGAGTTTCCCAGACTGTTGTGGGTGCCCGGCTAGGTAGAAACAACATTAAAGTCCAATCTGGCAGTAAGTCCGACCTGGCAGTGGCACCCCCACCCCAGGTTGATCTGTCCCAAGGAACCCTCGGGGTTGGGGTTGGGGGACAGCAGCCTGGGATTGGTTTTGGCATCAGGGCCTGGGTCCTAGTTTGGTCGAACTCCCTCAACACAAAAATAAACAGGCAGAGAGGCTATCTGGACATGTTCCCAAACTCCTGTAGTTCCCTGAACCCCAAATCCTTAAAGAGGCACACCCCAAGAAACCAGGCCTCAGCTCTGCCTTGGTGGCTGGCTCAGGTTCCCTTGACAGACCCTGCCAAAGGAACCCTTCCCAACTCTGGCACCCCCTTCTCCAACCTAAAGGCCAGCACCGGCCAAGATAGTCCATCTGGCTGTGCCCCCAGTCCAACCCTTTCTGGGCCCAGGCTGGGCGGACTTCACTCACCTCTTCACAGGGCGATCCAGAAATCCTCATCCGAGAACATGGCCAGAGCCCGGGCCGCTCCCCGACCTCCAACCGCCAGAGCGATCACAGCCGCCCCCCACTCGGGGGGGCTTAAGGGGGCCAAGAACGGTAAATCCAGGTCGGAGTGGCCACCCTTTCCCCGGGAAGAAAAAAAAAAAAAAGCAAGAAGCCAAGAGGGGTTCTCTGCCTCGGGTTCCAGCAGTTTAGGTTTCCATGGACAGCCCCAGGGCGGCGAATCCCGAGCGGACACAAAGAGAGCACCGGTGGCTTTGATCTTGGGCGAGCAGGCTCCGCATCAGCGTCGCCGGGCGGCCTCCCAGTCCTAGGGCCCGGCCAGCGCCCCGGCCGCCCGCGCCGGGCTCGGGCGGAACGTCGAGGCTCTCCAGATGGAACGTCGAGGCGCCTCCCCAGCAGCCCGGAAGGAATGCCGCGCCGCGCCGCGCGCCGGGCCCGGATGGAACGTGAGCCCCTCGCAGCCGCGCCGAGCCCCTCTCCCCGCCCGGCCGGCGCCCCGGGGCCGCGCGAGCTACGGCGACGCGGAGCCGGCGGGGCCGAACCTGACACACACCCAGCGCCGGGCTCCGCGACCCCGAGCGTCCCCCCTCGGCGGCTTCGAGCCCCCCACCTTCTGCTCCCCCCCGGGGAAGGGAGGAGGGTTGGTGGGCGAGGAAGAGGAAGGGGCGGGCGGTGCGAGCCCTCTGCCCGCTCCCCTCCGGCCGCTCCAGGCCCAGCGCTCGCCTCCCTTCCCCTCTGGCCTCGGGAGCTGCCCCGCCCCCGGCCTGGCCGGCTGTAGTCCGCAGCACCCCCTAGACCCCCGGTAGGCTATGATCGCGGGGGGTCTAGAGGTGCATGGTCCAGCCCCGGCTCCCGGCGCCGGGGGGTCAGGAAACTGAGCGGAAAGTGGGGAACGAGGCAGCCATTTGCAACCGGAGAGGAAAGTAGTGCAGCGCGGCGCCGCTCCGCCTCCCCCCCTCCGCCTCCTGCTCGGCCGGTAGGGTGGTTCCTGCGAAGAGCCTATTTCCTCGCCAGAGATCTGGGCAGCGGTCGTAGAGACTCGAGGAGCGTCCGGAGCGAGGTCCAGGGGGTGCCTTTTGCCTGGGGAACCCCAGTCAAGAAGGGGAGAAAGGAGAAGAGGAGGCCCTATTTTGTGTTGGAGCGGGGCGGCGGAGGGGTACAACCCTCTCGGAGGAAAGGCTGTGACTCTGCAGTTCTACGCACACGCTCCGGGATCCTTCCGCCGCAGGTTAACCCCTACTGCGCCAGGCTGGCCGCCGGGCAGACACGTGGGAATAAAGCCCCCCTCTTCTTCGCCGCGGCTCAGGAACTGCCTCCTTTACCTCCTGGGTTGTGAAACTAGGAGTCTAGGCACTTCTTAATTCTGTTTTCTAAAGTCATTGGCCCTTGAAACTCCTTGTTTTGGCTGGGGACAATCTTTGCCATGGGGTGGGAGGGAATGGAAAAAGAGCCTCGAGATTGGCCGCTGCTCTGCATCCTGGGAACTGAAGTCCGCAAATGGAGAAAGTGAGGCACGGCGCCTGGCGCTGCAAAGGGTGGGTTCTTGCCACGTTCGGGGGCCGGAAGAGAACTGGACGAGTCTCAGGTCTTCTAACTCCAAGACCCTTTCGTGCCGAAGGACTGTCGGTGTTCTCACGATCCCCAAAACATCTATCTAGAGTGTCCCACCCCGTATTTAATTTTTCCCGAAAATCTCTGAACCTGTCTCTCTCTCTTCTTAAAAAAAAAAAAAAAAAAAAAAAACTAAGCTAAATACCCTGCTAGTTGGCTGGAATTTTGTTAATCTGGATAAGACCTTGGCAAGCGCTCGCACCCCAAGTCTGAATGATAGGGAAAATAGAATTACTTTTTTCTGCATAGACTATACATGGAGTAAGCAGGTTGAGACAAATTAACTGTTTGCTTGATACTTTATATCATCTTAGCTTTTCTCACCAGCATTGGGGAATTATCTCCATATTACAAATGAAAAGACTGAGGCTAAACTAAAGGAAATCAAGGAATCGCCCTAAGAAATTAACCCATAATTCAAACCAAAGGCAACGTTTTCCCCGTAGATTTAAAAAAAAAAAAAAAGATTTAAGGGCCTGAAGATGAGATGGCCTGAAGGGTAAACTGAAGACCTGGTTCGACCCCTGAGGCCCATCTAGTGAAAGGAGAAAACTGATAACATGTTGTCCTCTGACCTTCACATACCCATTGTGCCCCACACACACAAACAATAATAAATCAGTGTAATTTTGAAAAGTTTTTTTTAAGAGAAAAAAGTAGAAAGAAGCTGGCAAATTAAGTCTGAGGCAACGTTTGTGGGAAAAGCACAGAATGATTCATTCTGATGGAAATGTGCTGTATCCACAGGAATATAGCCATTAGATACATGTAGCTATTGAGTACTTTGAAATGTTGGTAGGTGGTGCAACTCCATAACTTAATTATAACTATGTTAAACTTAGTCACGTGTGACCTTCCATATTGGTCAGTGCCAATCAGGCCATGGCCATAGGAGGGATCAGTAGCAGACACATCCTGCTATCCATACATTGGCATCATGTTTTCTAGTCTCATCACTGAACCACTGAACCCTATTTCAGCAACTTTTTTTTAAGAAGAAACTTCTAAGTGATCCCAAGCTATAGAAGAACAAGTTTAACTAGGAATTGAAAACTAGAAGGCACCTCTCTGCTGCCTGTACCCAAAAAGGAAAAGCAGACCCTCACTAGAAGATACTAGTACTGACTGGTTAATCTATGATGCACTATTCTGAACATTGTGTATATTACCTCAATTCTCACATTTTTGTTTTAAGACCAGGTTGTATTATGTAGCCCTGACCCACCTGGAGTCTGCCATCTAGACAAGGCTATCCTCTAACTCAGATCCATGTTGCTTCTCCTGAGCGCTGGAATTAAAGACATGCGCTAGTGCTACACCTGGCCCCTCATTTCTCACTTTAATCCTCTGAAACAGACTTAAAACTTTTAGTTATATGTGTATTTGTATGTATCCTTGTTAGTTTGTGTACTGCATAGATGCATGAGCCTCCAGAGGCCAGAAGAGGGCATTGGAGCCCCTAGAACTGTAGTTACAGGCACTTGGGAGCCACTATGTGGAGGCTGGGAACCAAACCTCGGTCCTCTGCAAAAGCATTAAGCACCATTAACCACTGATCTCCAAGGCTTTTTTTTTAATTTACAATTAAAATTGTAATTGTAAATTTACACGTACATGTACCTGAGGTTAGGGCCACCCCTTGAAGCTGGAATTACAAGCAGTTGTAAGCTGCCTAATGTGGGTACTGGGAATTGAACTTGGGTCCATTATGTAAGAGAAATACGTGTTCTTAACCACTGAGCCATCTCTCCAGCCCCAAGGCTTCTTTTTAATATAAGGTCTTAACCCGAGTTTGGCACTGCAATCCTATAATCCAGTAATGTGAAGGCCGGAGTTAGATGGCTCAGGAGGTAAAGTAGTTTGCTACCAAGTCTGTTTGATCCCCAGGACAGTGGATGGAGAGAATTAATTCCTGAAAGTTGCTCTCTGATCTCCACAATGCGCCACAGCATGTTTTACACACAGACACACATAATCCTATCAAAAGGACAACAAAGACAATTTTTAAAAAAATAGCAGGCTGGGCTGGAGAGATGGCTCAGAGGTTAAGAACACTGATTGTTCTTCCAGAGGTCCTGAGTTCAATTCCCAGCAACCACATGGGGGCTCACAACCATCTGTAAAGAAGTCTGGTGCCCTCTTCTGGCCTGCAGGCACACATGCAACAAACAGAACACTGTAAACAAAATAAATAAATAAATCTTTAAAAAAAAAAAATAGCAGGCTTGGTGGCACCAATCTGTAATTCCAGCTACTGGGAGGATGAGCAGCACTGACAGGGTCAACGCCTGCCTAGGCGATTTAGGGAGACCCTGTTTCAGTATATTCAGAGGCTGGATGATTGTTCAGCGGTTAAGAACACGCACTGCTTGATCTTCCAGCTGACCTAGGTTTGGTTCCCAGAACCTTCTTGGTGGCTCACAACCATCCATAACTCCATTTCCAAGAGATCTGATGCCCTCTTCTGGCCTCAGAAGGCACAATACATGAGTGATGCACAGGTGTGCATGTAGACAAAACACCCATATGGTAAAAATCTTTTTTGTTGTTTGGTTGGTTGCTTTTGTTTGTTTTTTCAAAACATGGTTTCTCTGTGTAGCCCTGGCTGCCCTAGAACTCACTCTGTAGACCAGACTGACCTCAGAGATCCACCTGCTTCTACCTCCCAAATGCTGGAATTAAAGGCATGCACTACCACCACCCAGCTAAAAATAAATATTAAAACAATTTAAAAAGAACTCGCTAGAGGGCTAAATGGCCCAATGAATAAAAGACACTTTATGCCATACCTGAAGATCTGAGTTCGATTCCCAGCACACATTGTAGAAGAGAATCAACTCTTGCAAGTTGCCTTCTAACCTCCACTTAAATGCTACCATATGCCCACACACATATTTTTAAAATACAAATTTTTTAAAAAAGGAATAGCTGGGTGGTGCTAGTGCACCCCTTTAATCCCAGCACTCTGGAGGCAAAGGCAGGCAGATATCTGAGTTTGAGATCTGGTCTACAGAATGAACGAGTTCCAGAAGAGACAGGGCTACACAGAGAAACCCTGTCTCAACCACAAAAAGGACTGGAGCTATAGCTCGGTGGCAGAGTATTTGGCTGATATATGAAATCTTGATATACAGCCCAGGATGTCCCCCTCCTCCTTCCTCAGCCTTCAAAATGCTAGGATTGGAGGCGTACCACCACACCTGAAGCCAATTTAACCATACTTCACAAATGGGAAACTGAGGCTGACTGGGTACTTCAGCTTTCCCCATTTAGCAGAGAAGGTCATTGCCTTCTGTTAGGCTATGGTGCCTCTTAGGTAACTCTTAAAACTCCCCTTGAGATGAATTTGTGGGGGTGGGTGAGTAGTCAAGGAAGACAGAGGCAGCAGGGGCTGGAGAGACAGCTCAGTTTATGCAGGACCATGTCCAGATTCCGGTACCCGTGTTCAGAGACTCACCACTGCTGGGAACTACAGTTGCAAGGAATTGGATGCTGCTGCCTCCTCAGGTACCTGCACTCACATGTACACCCCCACACACATAATTTTAACAGTAGAGTAAAAAAGGCCCACCCCTTACTAGCTGAAATATCCATCCTACTGCAAGTTAATCAGACAGGGCAGAAACAAGTCCTTGACACCTAAAATATATAGCACAATTCCAAAGGTGCTCAAGGCACAAAAAGATAACCAAATGGATAAAAGAAAGACAAAAAAAAGCACTATATTGAAAGGGACAAGGGACATGATGGATGGCAGAACTAATGTCCACCAAAAATATTATTTCTTGCTTTTCTCAATTTTCTTAGGTTTCACATACTTCTAGCCTCTGCCTCTACTCTCCTTGACATCATTAGAAATGAGGGACTTCCCTCCTCCATGCTGAGATATAGCAAATGTCAAAGTCCCAGGACAACAACTAGTCAGCATATAGCAGCTGGTCACTAGGGGGCAGTATATCCGTAGTTAAGGGGGATCTTCAGCACCCATAAACTTAGATGGGTGGGGCAGCCCGATAGAACTTGGAGAAGTATAGAAAACAAACAAACAAACAGCAAAGTAAGTGAAA
Organism: Ondatra zibethicus; assembly: GCA_004026605.1. NCBI lineage: Eukaryota > Metazoa > Chordata > Mammalia > Rodentia > Cricetidae > Ondatra > Ondatra zibethicus. The sequence goes on from PVIU01000158.1 coordinate 368,761, forward strand.
AGGGCAAGTAGTTAAAGCTGAGGGTAGTGGTCCTTAGTGAGTGAGGAGTAAAACAAGATTTCGTACTGTCCACTCCTCAGCGCTCCCCAGACACAGAAGTCAACAACAAAAGATTTCTCAGTTTATTTGCAAATACACATTGTCAGCGGAGGAACCAGCTCTACTTCAGAACTGCCAAGCAACAAATACCCTTACCCAACCAACACCCAAAACCTACCCAGGAGGGTGGGGCCTGGATAATCAGTGCCCAAGACTCATACCCTAACTGTGCAGATTGTAAAAGTTCATTTAGAAAAACAAGGAGTTAGAAGCCAGTGTCCATGAGACATCTTGCCCCTTTGTAAACATTAACATCCAGGCTATCAGAACCTGGGATGAGTGTGCAAAAATGAGGGTACCATACTGTATGCCCAGAGGGCCAGGGACATAGTTGGCAACCATACCAGTTAAGTCCCGAGGGCCTGCCCCCCACTGCAGGCTGGAAAATGCCTGCAGCAGAAACAAGGCAGTTATTCCATGCCAAGAGCTCACATAAGATAGCATCGGCGGTCTGGCCCATAAGAATTCTCCACACGGGCAATTTCCTGGATGACTTTGATGAAGATATCTTGAGTTAGCTACAAGGAATAAGCAGATTCAGAAGTAAGTCAGTTGGTTCGGTGCCAATACTACCCAGCCCTGAGGCAAACACACCACTCCCTCACCATCCCCACCACCAAGCAGTGTGTAAGGAAAGACACTGTCAACCATGTCACCAAGTTAGTCTAGTCTTTAGGTTAGGCACCTGATTCTCTCTAGCAGACGACTCCACAAACGTCGCACCCCAGGACTCTGCTAGCTTCTTCCCTTCAATTGCCTGTACCTCTCTGGAAGCAAATGTGGAATATAAAGATGAAAGCCAGATAATAATGTCTGCAAGCTCTCTGAAAATTCTTTAAGATTTAGATTTCCTCTGATGTTTCACACCCCTCCCCCAAGGTTTGATGAGGGCAAGGTGAGAGAAAATACATGTAAACAAAACCATGATGGGTAAAAGTAAGACTGAAGCTGGAAATATGAATTATTGCTGTATGATAGGACTAAACGATGAAAAGGGGAAAATGGCTAGGCATGGGGAGCCACCCTGTAACTTCAGCCGGCACTATCAGAAAGGCAAGAGGCCATGGAGCTAAAGGACAGCCTGGGCTACACGGTGAAAATCCTGTCTCAGAGTCAAGGAAGGACTACAGCTTGACTTATCTCTAGTACAACTCTCTTTCCTTTGCCGTGAGCACCAGAGACTTACACACCTGTCTGGAGAGAGATCTGCCTTGTTCCCCACAAGCACCACCGGCAGCCTGTGATGAAGCAGCAGTTACTACTGGATCACAATTAGAGCCCCTTCCCATTCTCTACGGACCCCAACTACTCCAACGACAGCAAAGCTAGATGATTCCCCAAATAAGTCAGGCATGACCTATGTCCAGTCTCTCCGGAATTCACACTTTTGCTTTCTTCCACATCCTCATACCCACACTCTACTTCCTAGGGCCACTTACCGAGTTTTACCATGGCCTTCATGTAGCTTTTGGTACAGGCTCTTAATGATTTGGAAGCTTCAAACATAAGAAACAGAGCAATGATCTTAGTTCTAGGATAACTGCCGAGCCCTGCCAAGCCCCACTCAGAATCTTAGTCACATACCTATGCAGAGAGGTGACAGAATACACAAGCACATAACCGTGAACCCCAATGATGAACGAATAGGGCAGAATGCTGTACTCATCCTAACAAGAAACAGAAACATGGGTATTTGGGGCCACACCATTCAAATGGCATAAACTGGTGAGATACCATACAAGTGACCCTCCCTGGGATGTTTCTTATTCCCATTAAACAAGTATTTATGTAGTCGTTCCAATGAGCCTTGCACACTGTTAAACAGCTAAAACGTTTTTCTTTCCATACCACGTCACACATGAACCACACAGACCACAAAACTATGTAGGACTGAACTGCAACATTTGGGCACCCTACCCCAACTTGTACCTGCCCTGCTGTGTCCACTAGATGTAGGTGAAACTCATCTTTGCCAAGAGTCACTGTCTTGCTGTAAGCTGGAAAAACAAAGAGGAAAACGTATTTACTGTGAGGTGCTTTGTAGGGCCAGTGACATGTGTTCCTTTATATTACTGACTCTGGCAGTGACATAGACAGACTAGTTCCAGGGAACTCTCCAGAAAACTGGAGAGACACGCTAGGGTTCTTGCTGTCCTCATCTATAGTACAGCATAGATTCTACACTATCCTGGGCTAGAACCTTGCAGAACTCTCTAGACCACCGCTTCTCAATCTGTGGGTCACAATCTTTTGGAGGATCAAGTATCACATATCCTGCATATCAGGTATTAACAATTCAGTTATGAAATAGCCATGAAATAATTTTATGGTTGGGGAAATCATCCCAACATGAACTGTATTAAAGGTTCACAGCATTAGGAAGGTTGAGAAGCACTGCTGTCTAGACACTCACAGAACAGGGTTCCCAGAACTGATTAACACAAATAAATCCAGCCCCTTGGTAACAAAGAAATCTCAAATTATGGAGCTGGAAAGGGCACCCAATCTATCTAGGTTCATCCCCTTCACACTAAAGAACACTACTCACTATTCTCCACTGTAGGATCGTAGCCTTCCAGGAACTCGCCTTCCACAAATTGATGTGCCAAAGATGTCTTCCCTTTAAGGACCAGAGATTGTTGTAATACAATCATCCATCCATATTTACACTTTTGTCCTTTCGGATTGTGACCAGGACCAAAACGCACCCCAAATCAGCTTCCCAGTCAGTGAGAGACCCCAACCAATGCTTCCCTTTGACCTATTATTACCAACATCCTAACGCGTTGATTCCGCAGCAGTTTGATTATTGGAATGCATTCAGTAGCGCAGCAGGAAGCCTTTCCGTGCCCCACCCCACCTCACCCTTTGGAAGATCCAGGACTCCCCAGGATCTAGTGCACCAGCCCAAGGACACTTGCAAGTGTCGGCCCCGCGTAGATCTCCGCCAAGCCTTCAGATGCTGATCCCACCCCTGCTCCCAGAGTAATGCAGGGACCACTGATGCAACCACAGCCCCGTCCACTTTAACCCTTGAGCGCTCCTCTTCCAGCATCCCTCCACCCTTCCATTGCCCAGCAGTAAAGCTGACTTCTTCCCAGGCCACATTGGCTCCTCGTGTCACGTTCCCGCGACAGCGCGCCTCTTCTGGCCACAAAGCAACGGTGCGCTGGTGCTCTCCGGAGGGCGGAGACTCACCTACGGAGCGGTACCCGAGGATGGCCACCTTCCTATAGCGCACCAGCGGCATGACAGGACGCCGCCCGGAGGGACTCCTAAGAGCGCGGGCCGAGAGAGCCCGAACACCGGCCGGGGTGCAGGCGGCGGTGGAGCCCGAGAAGGACAGCAGCTCACCGAAGCTACGCCCGGCAAGCGGAAGGAAAACCAAAACAAGCCGCGCGCCCCGGGAAGCCCACGTGATCACAACACAGCGGCTCTACGCAAGTGAGCCGGGCACCGGGGTCTGGGGAGGGGCGGAATACCGGGCCGGGCGGTTCCAGGCTCCGCCTCCTAGGTTGCTCCCCATTGGTCCATTAGAATGAAGGCGGGCGGAGTCGCCCACAAGGAGGGACGGGGTGGGCCTCACGTGGAGCGGTAGCTCTGGGAGCTGCACATGCGTAGACCTGAGCCTGTTCATTCATAAAGAAAGAGAAAGAAACTCGGGGTCCTAGAGGTACTTGCCCATTTGCAGTCTAGCCAAAGAGGCTGTGAATGTAGATGGAAAAACACCTGTTGTGAAAACATAAAAGGAAAATGAAAATACCTGCTGTGGTTGACTGGAGTGTTGGTTTTTGGTTTTGTGTTTTTGAGACAGGGTCTCACCTTGTAACCTTGACTGGCCTGCAACACTCTATATAGACCATGCTGGCTTCAAACTCACAAGAGATTCAATTGCCTCTGTTTCCCCAGTACTGATTAAAGGATTGCACTGCTACATGTAGTTTTGGACAGGAGGTTGTATTGAAAAGATTCTAGGCCTCTGAAACTGGCAATGGTGGCACATGCCTTTAATCCCAGTACTCAGGAGTCAGAGGCCTCTCCCATCCTGCTCTACAGAGTGAGTTCCAGAACAGCCAGAGCTACACGAAGAAAGCTTGTTTGTGGGGAGGGGAAAAAAATGATTCTGGGCCTCCATTTTCTAAAGTCTCTAGCATCCTTGGGTTAGGGGGAAAAAAGCAAAATAAACAGAATTCCAGTATATCCCTGCTTTCCCCAGCGTCCAGGCTGGGCCTTTTGTTGATAGGTTTTAGTCTTCTAGGATACACTCACAGGCATGGAGTTTTTATTCTTGGGGGAAATTGCTTCAGCTTGTGATTGTGTAGTCTGAGGTTTCGTTATTATAATCAGGGCATTCATTTATTCAACAATTTTGTTTGTTTTTGTTTTTCAAGACAAAGCTTCACTGTGTAGCTTTGACTGTCTCTCTCTGTAGACCAGGCTGGCTTCGAACTCACAGAGATCCGCCTGCCTCTGCCTCCTGAATGCTGGGATTAAAGGCCTGTGTCACCACCGCCGGGCTCAACAAGTATTTTTTGATTTCTGAACTTGAGAGTTGAGGCAGAAAGATGCTGTGAGTTCAAGACCAGTCTGGGCTAAACAATTATCAAGCCACCCAAGACTCATATATAAGACCTTGTCCAAAAAAAAAAAAAAAAAGTCAAGCTTGGTGGCCTAGGCCTATAATCACAGGATTTATGAGGTGAAGGCAGGAAGGTCAGGAGTTCAAACTCATTATGGCCTCAGCTACATAGTGAGTTTGAACCCAAGAGACCTTGTCATAAAAAACGAAAAAAGTCTACTGAGTATATTTTACACACGCTGGACCAGACGCTGTTCCAGGTTTGCTGAAAGAGATAGGCATCTCTGTTTTCCTGGCATTTAAATTTATTCACAGAGGTTGGAGTTGTAACTCAATGACATACATGAGATCTGCCTTGTGTTCAACCTCCAGAACATACGTGTGCACGTGAGTGAGCATGCGTGCACACACACACACAAAGTGGGGAGGGGTGGGTGCTAGAGAGATGGCTCAGCAGTTAAAAGCACTGGCTTCTCTTCCAGAGGACCCAGGTTCAATTCACAGCACCCATATGGCAGCTCACAGCTGGCCTCCTTTTGCTTCCTGTCTACTGTGAAGAAGTTCCTCCATCTCATGTTCCTACTGTCAATGAGACACTTCACATGCTGCAAGAGAACCAAGTGACCATAGACTAACCCTAAAGAATTCAGAGCCAAAAGAGATCTTTCTCCTTGAGGTAGTTTTTCTTGGGTATTTGGTCACAGTGATACAAAATTCTGACTAATGCAATGCTTTATAGGGCTTTTTTGTTTTCCACAGCTAAGAGTTCAACTGTCTTGAGGCTGGAGAGATGGCTTAGCGGTTAAGAGCACTGGCTGCTCTTCCAGAGGACCCAGATTCAATTCCCAGCACTCACATGGCAGCTCACAACTGTCTGTAACTCCAGTTCCAGGGGACCCTACACCCTCACACAGACATACACACAGGAAAAACACCAACATACATAAAATAAAAATAAATTATTAAAAATAAAAAGAGTTCACTGCCAGGCAGTGATGGCACACGCCTAATCCCAGCACTCGGGAGGCAGAGGCAGGTGGATCTCTGTGAGTTCGAGGCCAGCCTGGTCTACAAGAGCTAGTTCCAGGACAGGCTCCAAAGCTACAGAGAAACCCTGTCTCGAAAAATAAAAAAAAAAAAGAGTTCACTGTTTTGCTGATGTATGATAAGCATCATTATCATCATAAACAACACTGTGTATGGTGGTGCATGCCTTTAATCCCAGCACTCAGGAGGCAGAGCAGGCAGATCTCTGTGAGTTCAAAGCCAGCATAGTCTACAGAGGGACAGCCAAGGCTACACAGAGAAACCCTGTCTCAAAAAGACAAAAATAAATAATAATGAACATCAATACTTAATAGCTGTGGCTTAAAACAATTTGGGGTCTGGGAAATATTTTTATTTATTTTTGGTTTTTTTTTTTTAAGACAAGGTCTCTCTACATAACTCTGGCTGTCCTGGAACTCACTCTGTAGACCAGGCTGGCCTCAAACTCAGAGATCCACCTGCCTCTGCCTCCTGAGTGCTGGGACAAGGTGTGAGCCACCAAGTCGGGTCTGTTTTTTGTTGTTGTTTGTTTGAGGCTATGTCACTATATAGCAGTGGCTGGCCTAGAGCACTCTGTCATAGACCCTAATCTTGAACTCCGAGAGATGCAGTTGCCTCTGCCTTCTAAGTACTGGCTCAGAAAAACAATGTATCTTTCTTAGGGATCTGTGGGTTGAATTAGCCAGTCTCTTGTTTCCTATCCTGTATTTGCTAATGGGGCTGAAGTCTCAATGTAAGTAGAAAGTCCAGAAGGATCTTGAGCCTTGGGCCTGGGTGCTGACTATTGGCTGAGTCAGACTCTCTGTCTCTATCCCCCCAACCCCCCACCATGTGTGTCTTTCATCAGTGAGTGATCCAGCCAGAACTGAACTTCAGGCTGAACTCTTGCCTTCAGAAGAAAGCAAGAGTCTCTTGGGCTTTGCATCGCGGGGTCAGTTCATCCAATAACATGACTTCTTCCACACATTATTACTCTGAAAGGGGTACAGATCCCCCCAGATTTAAGTCGTGAGATAGACTAATTGTTGATAAGAGAGGAGGAGTATTGTGGCAATTCTTTCTATTTATTTTGTTTTATGTGTGTGTGTATTTTCCTGCACGCATGTATGTATGTGCACCATGTGGACGTCAGATGAAGGTGTTGCTATCTCTGGAACTGAAGTTACAGACAGTTACGGACCTCTAGGCGGGTGCTGGGAAATGAACCCAGTTCCCAGCAAGTGCTCTTAATCACTGAGCCATCTCTCTTCCAGCACCAATAGCAGTTTCCCCACTTACAATAGATTATGTTGGTCATGACAGCTGGAGTGCTCCACTTAGCCAGGCAAGCATTCTTCCACATCTGTGACTGAGTCCTACAACTCTACCGTTCCCATCCACCCGCTCTTGAGCATCCTGCTTCATAGCAGACAACGAAGTCATCTGTGTCAACTATGGAAACCTCCAAGATGAGTATCTAACCTACAGCCACTTAAACTTGCCGGTATCTAGTTTATTGTAGTTAATCGAGTGTTAAGAACCTACTTGAGATTGAGGACATAGCTCAATAGGAAATCACCTGTGAAAAAACACAAGGCCTAGGTACAATTTAATAAAAAAAAAAAAAAACCATGGATATAATTACAGAAAACACAGTTCCGACACTTTAGACAAACCTCACAACAAAACTGAAGAAAGTGGCATTAAGATGGCCTGGCACCTCTATAGTTCTTGACTTTTTTCTGATGTTGTCACCTCATGGCCGCACAATCAGGTCACCTTCAGGCATCACATCTATGTTCTAATATTTTGTATTGATATTTAAAAGCAATATTTTCTTTTTTTTAGATGGTAGATTTGAAGTTATATAAAAGCAATATTTTCATATTGAAAAGTTCAAATGGCCAGGCGGTGGTGGCACACACCTTTAATCCCAGCACTTGGGAGGCAGAGGCAGGCAGATCTCTGTGAGTTCAAGACCAGCCTGGTCTACAAGAGCGAGTTCCAGGACAGGCTCCAAAGCTACAGAGAAACCCTGTCTCGAAAAACCAAAAAAAAAGTTCAAATGAAACTATATTTTTTTTGTTGTTTTCAAGACAGTTTCTCTGTGTAGCACTGGATGTCCTAGAACTTTCTTTGTAGACCAGGCTGGCCTGCCTGCCTCTGTTCCTGAGTGCTAGGATTAAAGATGTGTACCACCACTGCCTGGCAGGTGATTCTTATCAATTTACTCATTCATGTTTTTTATTTAATTTTTTTTGGGGGGCAGTAGAGATGACCCAGCCGTTAAATCTGCATACTGCTCTTCCTGACTCATGTCAGGCTGCTTATGGAGTCAGCCCTGCGACTCCAGCTCCAGGGCATCAGATGCTGTCTCTGCCCTTCTTGGTACCCACTCACGGCATCTACACATGGGGACACAAATATATACATGTAACTAAAATGAAATTAAATGTTGGCCAGACATGGTGGCACGCGCCTTTAGCACCATCACTCAGGAGACAGGCAATGTGAGTTTGTAGTCAGCCTGGCGTACATATTGAGTTCCAGGATAGCTAGGGCTACATAGAGAGAGAGAGAGACCCTGTCTCAAACAAAACAAAACAAGGCCCCCCCCAAAAGATAAATAGACAAAAGTGTGCATGTGTGTGTGTGTTCACAGGAGTGACCATGTGTATGTAGAGGTCAAATATCAATCTTGGATGTCATTTCTCAGGACTGTCCACCTTGGGTTTTGTTTTGCTTGTAGTTATTATTTTGTGTGTACAGTGTTGGAGAATGGCACACTTGTGAAGGTCAGAGAACAACTTTGTAGGGTCGGTTCTCTCCTGTCACCTTTACGTGGCTTCCCAGGATTGAGCTCAGGCTGCCAGACTTTCAAGGCAAACCCTTTACCAACTAAGCTGTCTCACCAGCCCCACCGTGTTTTTTTCAGATGAGATCTCTCATGGGACCTTGGGTTTACAAGGCTAGGCTGTCTGCCAGTGAACCCCGGGACTCTTCCTGCTTGTTCCATTGCTGAGACTACAAGAGCAGGGCTCCACATGCAGCTTTTGACCTGGCACTGGGAACCAAATTCAGGGGCTCATACTTGTGTCTCTAGCATGCTACTGAACCATCTTCCCAGCCCTGTTGATTTTATTTTGATTGCATTTTAGTTTGTTTGTGTGTTTGTTTTAGAGACAGGTCTCATGTTACCTAAGATGGCCTAAAATTTGCTGCAAAATTGAGAACTGGCTTTAAACTCTTGGTCCTATTGCCTCCACCTAGGAAGTGCTAGTATTACAAGTGTATACTTGGGTCTCATTTACTTACACATAAATATATACACATATTTGTATACATATTAACAGTGATGGTGGTCATACTGGGAATTGTATATAGGGCCCACATGATCTAGGCAAGCTCTATACTACTGAGTCTGAGCTATGTCCCTATCTAGTTTTTAAATTTATGTTTTGTAGGGCTGACTGACATGGCCCAGCACTTAAACGTACTTACTAGTCTTCCTGAGGACTCTGGTTCAGTTCCTAGCACCTACATGGCAGCTCATAACCATCTATAACTCCAGTTCCATGGAATCTGATGCTCTTTTTGGGCCCCTGCTCACCCCAGGCACCCACATGGTGCACATACATGCATGCAGGCAAAGCAGTCATATACCTAAAATACAAATAATAAATCTTTAAATTTATATTTTGAGTCAGACTCTTCCTAAGTTACCCAGGCTAGCCTTGAATTACAGGCCCAAGGTCTGATCCTACCATTCCCTGCAAACTAAACCTTAATCATATTCATTTACCTACTCAAATAACTCCATCTTCAAAGTCTCCTGAGTGTGGCGGCAGACACCTATAATCTCAGCTATTGGGTTAGTTGGGGCAGTAGTATTTAATTGGTACTCAAATGGAGTCAGGTGCTCAGGGCTGGCTAGGCAAGGCAGCAAGACTTTCAATATCAACCAGAAAGGGGGGGATGATATAAAATATCCTTTGTACAGTATAAAGCCTATCAATGTTTGCAGGGCCTGATCGTCGCGGCAAGGAGAGTCCCTGTATCGGACCTCTTTCTATTTTTTTCTTTTTTAAAGATTTATTTATGGGGCTGGCGAGATGGCTCAGTGGTTAAGAGCACTCCTGCTCTTCCAGAGGACCTGGGTTCAATTCCCAGCACCCACATGGCAGCTCACAGCTGTCTGTAACTCCAGTTCCAGAGAATCTGACATCATTATACCAATGCATATGAAATAAAGTTAAAAACTAAAAAATAAATAAATAAAGATTTATTTATTAAGTATACAGTGGTCTGCCTGCATGTATCCCTGTGGGCCAGAAGAGGGCACCAGATCTCGTTACAGATGGTTGTGAACCACCATGTGGGTGCTAGGAATTGAACTCAGGTCCTTTGGAAGAGCAGGCAGTGCTCTCAACCACTGAGCCATCTCTCCACCCTCCTTGGACCTCTTCTTGTGTGTTAATTCTCCTTGTTTAATTTTCCAACTTCTTGTCCAGCACTTCACGATGGCCTCTGGCACCCCAGGCAAAGTGATTCCCTTAAGAACACACCTGACAAAAGAACCTCCTAAGAGTACATATAAAGCTCTATTGGTTTTCAGATGTAGAATCACCATCCCATGAAAAGCAATCAGTTTTAAGGTGACTACGCGAGAGATGGCTCACAAGTTAAGAGCACTGACTGCTCTTCCAGAGGACCCAGGTTCAATTCCCAATACTCACATGGCAGCTCACAACTGTCTCCAGTTCCAGGGAACCCAACACGCTCACACAGACAAATGTGCACTTAAAACAAAATAAAATAAAAGTGACTACCTCAGGCATGATACTCATTCTTTCCAAGACACTTCCAACAATTTCCCAGACTTAGCCTATGCTAATTTCTGTCTCCGAAAGAGACAGAAATCACTACCTTCTCATCCTACCAGACGAGGGCCTTCATACCTGGACAACTTGGTTACTGAAAACCAAACTCCATTCTTCCTCTACATACTCAAATACTCCATCCTCACCATCTTCTAAAAGGAGAGAGAAAGGGAGGATGTGTGTGAGATTCAGACTCACTGCGCTTCCTAGAGCAGTGCAAGGGGTTTGGGGCCACCAGTGCCATGGAAAAGTACGTAGGAGACTTGGCTCATTTAATTTAAAAGAAAAAAGGATCCATAATACCCACTCTCAAAGATTTTAGGTAATCTTAAATTGGGTGTGGTGGCGCACACTTTTAATCCCAGCAAAGGCAGGAGGATATATCTGAGTTCAAGGCCAGGCTGGTCTACACAGCCAGTTCTAGGACAGCCAAGGCTGCATAATTAGAGCCTGTCTTTAAAAAAACAAATCTATGAGATCATGTAGACTAGCCAAGGACTACAACAACGAAGGGATGTGTATGGTGAAAATGAGATTACTGTCAGCTGCTGCAGCTGCTGGGGGCTTAAGCAGCTGTTCCCTGGGCAGCTGCAGTGTTCAGCCCAGGCTTGGCTGTTAGGTGGGGGCTCTGTCTTAGCCTGTGGACATCAGCTCCTAGTTAAGCCACGACTCTCCTCATAGGACCCCTCGAAAGCAACAGAGAAAGGGTTCTAAAGAGTTTTACTCAGTCACCGTACTCAGGTTATAGGACCCAGGGGCGATAGGTTTAGAGACAGTATGGACTTGAGTTTCCAAAGAAGCAAAGCCAAAACTAGAGATATAACAGAATGCTGTTTTGTCCCAGCACACCCCTGCACTGTCCCACCTTCTGTTCCGGAGCACTCTGCATCAGAGTGAGGACATTTCCTACTCACAGCTGAAGCTGCAGCAAGGAAACTCAGTTCAGACAAGAGACTCCCTCTAGAGATAAAGACTACCCCGAAGCCCTGTCCAGGGCTAGTTTCTATTTTATTTTATTTATTTAGTGTGTGGGTGTTTGCTTACACACATGTCTGTGTACCCTTTGTCTGGTGGAAGTGGCGGCCAGAAGATGTCAGATCCCCTGGAACTGGACTTGCAGGCAATTGTGAGGCCCGACTGGGTCCTTGACAAAAGCAACAAATTCTGTTAGCCACTGAGCCATCTCTCCTATCTTCAGTTTCCCTTTTAAAATACAAATTCAGGCAGGTGTGGTGGCAGGCATCTTTAATCCTAGCACTCAGGCGGCTGAAGGCAGGTGGATCTTGTGAGTTCCAGGACAGTCTGGACTACCTAGAGAGACTCTGTCTCAAAAAGCAAGGGAACAAACAAAACCAGCTGGCATCAAAATAAAAGGAAAAAGAAAAAATACAAGTATAATTTTTCAATTACTTTTCATCTTCAGCTCAAAATTCCAAATCTGTTTGTTTGTTTTTATTGTTGTTGTTTTTGTTTTTTGAGACAGGGTTTCTCTGTGTATCCCAGGCTGTACTGGAACTCACTCTGTAGACCAGGCTGGCCTTAAATTTAGAGATTCATCTGCCTCTGCCTTCCAAGTGCTGGGATTAAGGGCATGGTTATATATTAAGGGCATATGCATCATAGCTAGTTTATGGTCTTTTTCTCAATAGACAGCTGCCTCAGTTTCTCCACCTGAGAGGAAAGTTTTATTAGAAAAATAAAGTATAGTCCACAGAAGCATAGTTATGGATCCATACAAGTTTCTTAATCAGAAATGCTTTTTCTTTTTCTCATCCTTTAATCATTTTTGGGCTTTTGGTTTTTTTTTTTTTGTTTTGGGGGGTTTTTTGTTTACTTTTTTGTTTTGTTTTTTGAGACAGGGTTTCTCTGTAGCTTTGGTGCCTGTCCTGGAACTAGTTCTTGTAGACCAAGCTGGCCTCGAACTCACAGAGATCTGCCTGCCTCTGCCTCCCGAGTGCTGGGATTAAAGGCGTGTGCCACCACCGCCCGGCTTGTTTTGTTTTTTTAAGAGATAATAAGTTTCAGGGCTGGAGAGATGGTTCAGTGGTTAAGAGCACTGGCTGATCTTTCAGAGGACCTAAGTTCTACTCCCAGCACCCACATGGCAGCTCACACCTGTCTGTAACTACAGTTCCAGGTCTTCTAACACAGACACACAAGCAGACAGACTACCAATGCACATAAAATAAAAACAAATTATGTATGAAAAATAATAGATGATGATTTTTTAAAGGTTCTTTTAGCTTTTAATTATGTATGCAGCACATGGGTGCAGTGCCTGCAGAAGCCAGAAGAGGGCGCTGGATCCCCTGGAGCTAGAGTTACAAGTAGTTGAGAATGGCCCTATGTGGTTACTGGAAACCAAACTCTGGTCCTCTGGAAGAACAGTAAATGTTCTTAATGGCTGAGTCATCTCTCCAGATCTTTCTTTTTTAAAATAATTTATTTTTATTTTATATGAATTGGTGTTTTGCCCGCATATATATGTCTGTGTAAGGGTGTGAGATTTCCTGAAACTGGAGTTACAGACAGTTGTGAGCTGCCATGTGGGTGCTGGGAACTGAACCTTGGTCCTTGTGAAGAGCAGCCAGTGCTCTTAACCACTGAGCCATCTCTCCAGATCTTTTTGTTTTTTGAGATAGAATCTCAGGCTGCTCTAAAGCTCACCACATATCCAAAGTTGGCCCAGACCTCTGATCTCCCTGCTTCTGCTTCTGAGAACAGGGTTTAGTGTGAGCTGCTAGACCCAGCAAAAGCAAAGATTCTTTTCATTAGATAAAGCTTTTGCCTAACACTGGTCTCTTCCTAAAGACTGGAAGCCTGTATTTCTTATTTAGTTATCGTGATAAAACATCCCAGATATTAGCTGGACATGCAGGCTCACATCTGTATTCCTAACATTAGGGAGACTGAGGCACAATTGGCATGAGATTGAGGCCAGCCTGGTTTACCAAGTGCACACAAGGCCAGCATGGGCTATATAGAATGAGACCCTCCCTTGTAATAATAATAAATAAATAAATCACTGATTTATCATAATAATGTCATAATACCCAACATCAATGTTCTTCCAAATTCAGTTTCTAGTAAAAGTTCAAGACAAAGCCTTCACCTATGTTCTCACACATGGTCCTTCCTCAAGAGGTGGGGAGAGCTGGAGAGATGGCTCAGTGGCTAACTGCTTTTACAGAGGACCTGGGTTTGGTTCCCAGCACCAAAATGGTAGCTCTCTAACTGCCTTAGCTTCAGTTTAAAGGGAATAATGCCCTCTTCTGGCCTATAGCAGAACTACACTCAAATGGTATGCATAACATGCTGTCAAAACACACATAAAATAAAAATAAATAAAAATTTAAAAAAAGATGTATGGGATGTTTTGATGTTTCTTCTTCCTTTTTCTTTCTTTCTTTCTTTCTTTCTTTCTTTCTTTCTTTCTTTCTTCTTTTGGGGGGGGTTTCGAGACAGGGTTTCACTGTAGTTTTAGAGCCTGTCCTGGAACTAGCTCTGTAGACCAGGCTGGCCTCAAACTCACAGAGATCCGCCTGCCTCTGCCTCCTGAGTGCTGAATTAAAGACGTGTGCCACCACAGCCTGGCTTGATATTTCTTCTTACAAGTGCACTAATCCCATAGCACCAGGACACCGTTCACAGTTACAGCTCCGTTTAACTCTTTGGTTTGACGTTTGTTTTTACAGACAGGGAATCCATGCAGGCCAGATGGCCTCCAAGGTGGATCTTGGATTCCTGCCTCTGCCTCCTAAGTGCTGAGACATGAATGAGCCACAACACCTGAACTTTTTTTTTTAAGATAGGATCTCATGTCTTATTATGTTGCGCTGGCCAACCTTGAACTCACTATGTAGACCAGGCTGGCTTTGAACTCATAGTGATCTGTCTGCCTCTGCCTCCTGGCCGCCTTTATTTGTTTGAAACAGGATGATCGGGAGCTCACTGTGTACTCGGACTGCTCTCTAACAGTGAGCAACCTCCTCTCCTCAAATGCCTAAACGCTGAAGGCAGACATGAGCCACTGCATCCACCTCACTGCTCGAGAAGTCCCATACATTCAGGACTAAACTCTTTTCTCTCTAGTCCAGAAAGAACTGTATTGCTGGGAATCAAACCCAGAGCTTTGCACATGCTAGGTAAGTGCTCTAGCATTGAAGTTCATCCTTAAACCCTCTTACCCTTCTCTTCACTGGTTTACTAACTTGCCAGAAGCCTGGCCAACATATGTCTTCTTAACTGGATGCCTTATACAGTTTTTGTTGTTGTTGTTGTTTTTGGTTTTTCGAGACAAGGTTTCTCTGTAGCTTTGGAGCCTGTCCTGGAACTAACTCTTGTAGACCAGGCTAGCCTAAAACTCACAGATATCCGCCTGCCTCTGCCTCCCGCCCGAGTGCTGGGATTAAAGGCGTGCTCCATCACCACCCGGCTGGCTTATATAGTTTTAATTAAGGAGGATAGCCCTTTAATGTAGAAGAAGAAGAGCAAATGAACATAAGAAATAAGGATAAGTAAGATGGTTCAGTGGGTAAAGGTGCTTGCTGCCAAGCCTGACAACTCTAAAAGACTGTCCTCTGACCTCTACATGTTTGCCTTGGCACATGAACATCCACACATGCACGCACACACACACATCCATACACATTCACAAAATAAATTAAACAGGAAGATTTCGAAAAGATAATGATAAATAATTATCAAATACATATCAGGGAGTGCTTAAGAGAGGGCTCAGTAATTATGAGTAATTACACTGCCCTTGCAGAGAGCCCTCCTTTGTCTCCCAACACCCACACACGGTGGCTCAGAACTATAGCTCCAGGACCAGGGGATCCGATGCCCTCTTCTGGCCTCCATTAGCATTAGGCATGCATGTGGTGCATATGCACACAAATAGGCACTCATACACAGAAAATAATAAATCCATACATCTTTTTGGGTTTGGGGGAGGTTGGTTTTGTTTTTTTGAGACAGTATTTCTTTGTGTACCCTTGGCTGTCCTGGAACTCTCTCTGTAGACCAGGATGGCCTCAAACTCATAGAGATCTGCCTGCCTCTGCCTCCAAGTGATGGGATTAAAGCCCTGAGCTACCATTGCCCAGCTAAGTCTTTAAGCTGTGAGTGTCCCTTGAGTATCTTCACCCATGTGTCCCATTGCTCTCATGTAATGTATTCTACTTCTCTGCTCTAAATAAAATGACTCTGCTACTTTGAAGTGAGGTGGGGAGGGGGAGCTATGTGGGCTTTATAGTGATGTAATGAGAGGACCAAGCAAAATGAATGGCAGCGTAAGACCACATATCCCACCCAGCCATCAGAACACTCTTCTCGTTCGCATACACTAAGCCTAGGCTGCAGAAGAATACCATGACTTGGAAGGGTTAACAATGCAAATATGTGTCTTCCTAGGTTTCTCATCTGTGGGTTTACTGTAATATTGTGATGACTGAATGAGAATGCACATACCATGCTAGAATACAGCCCAATGTGCACTGTACACAGGAAACATAAACCACATAGTCCCAGTATCTCTATTGTCAAAGGCCACACATCCTCTCAGATGCCAAATTCTTGCCTGAGACACCGTTTCCAACCTTGCCTGCCTATATAACGATCAACAACCCTTTTTCAACCCTTCTCTATCCACAAGGCCTTCTCTGCACCAATATGGCATATGCTGCCAGTTGGGTTTGTCCTAGATAATAATATTGCTTTAGTAAGCCTATGCATTTATACATTAATGGTTACTTCTCTAGAATGTGGTTTCTTGGTCTTTTGTGTGGTTTTCAAAGCCTAACACAGTGTAACCGTGAGTGTCCAGCAATTCTTGCTTGAGTAAAGAATGAATTAAAGTCAGCTGAACCTTTAGGTAGTGGCCCTAACCCTGATGGCCCTGTATGTAGAGGTCTTGTCAGGGCTATAGCAAAATGGTCTGAAATTCTCAAAAGAGCGTTAGTTTTGGGTTTATTTTTTTTTTTGTGTGTGTGTGTTTGTTTGTTCTTAATTTCTGAGCCATCTCTCCACTCAAAATGTTTCTATCTTTGTCTTGGAAGGTTTATTATTGCTTCTAAGACTGGGTCTCTCTGTGTAGCCCTGGTTAGCCTGGAGCTCTCTCAGTAGATCAGGCTAGCCTCATATTCACAGAGATCCAGCTGCCTCTGCCTCCCAGGTGTGGGAATTAAAGCTGTGCACTAACAGACCAAGGCACCCTGCCACAATTACTTGTAATTATTCTTTCTTTTTTGTATAATTTTTTGAAACAGTGTTTCTCTGTGTAGCCCTGGTCATCCTGGTACTCTGTAGACCAGGCTGGCTTCAAATTCAGAGATCTGCTTGTCTCTGCTTCCAGAGTGCTGGGATTAAAGGTGTGTGCCACCACCACCTGCATAGTTATACTGTCATTCTAAGACACTTGCAACCCCACCATTGTGGAAGCAGGAGCATTCTGAGGCAGGAATAGTGTAAGATCAAGGGGAGCCTAAGTCTCTAAATAAATAAATTCAAATGTGCCATATTGCATCTGATTTTTAAAAAATAAGTTTGTTTGTGGCAGGGTCTCAAAGGTAGCCCAGGCTGCCCTTGAACTAAAGACTATTCTCCTTCCTTAGCCTTCGTTGCTGGGATTATGGGCACCAGCTGTCATGCTCATCTTGAAACACAAAACAAAACTCAACCCCTAAATGCTTGCGCTGGCAGTGCTCTTAGTGGGGTATGACCGCAGGAAGCAGTGCAGCAGTGAGAAAAGAATGCCGACGACGGGCAGCGTTTGCTGGGTTCCTGTGCTGGAAAGAGCTGCTGCAGATGGAAGGTGCTGTGTGGCAAGTTAGCGTGCCTGCTTTAAGCAGGTGGTGCATTTACCTGCTTCTAGACAGAGTCTGGATTTTTTTTTTCTTTTTTTTTAAGATAGCTGGGAGAAGCTTCAAGGGGACAGAATGAGGGGAGGGGCCTCAAGGGATGACTTTAGAGGGAACACACGAACCTCCAGCCTGGGAAGTAACCTACAGGATGTGGTTTAATGAAAACCAATGTGTTCTCCTTATCCCAAATATATATATATTGCCATTTGAGAGGTACTGGAGATTGAGCCTGGGGCTCTGTGTGCACTAGGCTGATGCTCTGCTACTGAGCTATATTCCCAGCCAGCCATTATGGTTTTCTGGTTAAAAGCCTTAGTCTCAGCAGTTTAGATACAGGTAATAGTGAGGAAATGTAGTAAACACAGGTCACCCAGCGACACAGAAAGACTAACTTATCAGATTGCTCATCTCCTGGGTGATAAGAAAAATGGTACCAGGATCTAAGAGAAGCAGACAAGAGGAGGGTAAGAAAGAAAGTAGAAAAGACTATTGTTTGGCATGTATCTCTGAGGCCAAGAGGAGGCAGGTCGGTATTGGGTACCAGGAGGATGTAGACTGAGGATGTTGGTGAATGGGAGGACCTTCATCAGGCACTGTTTGGAGTTCTATTTGCTTTTACCTCTGGACCACGATATTTGAAAGTCACCAGAGTGAGGGATATAAGAACGTCTACATTATTACCTATATCTCCTGCTTCCCAGAGCCACAGAGCTGAACAAGGCAATAAAAAATGCCAAGGGTTGAAAGAAAACCAAGCAGGTCCCTCAGGTCTTCTGACATTGGCACAGTGTTAAAGGCTTAACAAGCCCCGTGCATCAGTTCTGCCTCCTCAGACATGGTTCCTGTGAGCAAGACCATTGCACCATGCAATACATTCCCCTTTGGTCCAGTGTGTGTGAGTGTGTGTGCCTGTGCGTGTGTGCCTGTGGGGAGGGAGAGGGGGAGGGGGGCTGTTTGTCTGTGTCCCTAGGCTTAGAATTCTCCTGAATACCACCAGAGGGCAGCGTATTCATAGACCGGCCTCAGCTCAGAAGTTCAGAACAGAGTAAATCTTCCTGGCCACAAGATGTAGCAGGTTTCAGCCCAGGCCCTGGGAGGTCAAACTACCCTTGACTGTCCCTAGGATCCTTCATACCCCACTTCCAGAGCAGTCCCTACCTGTGCACTCCTAGCTAGGGACATCAATCTAGCTGCATTTCAGGTGTCTACCGTGTTAGAATCCCAAGATTCCCCACAACACCCAAGCCAAAGAAACACAGCCAGCAACAGGAGGAGGGAAAGGAAGGGGGAATGAGAAGCCGGCAGAGCAGCACTTAAGGAAGAAACTCGCACTGTAATGCTAGAACTTGCTTCCCTCAGATATACCCAAGCCAAAACCTGTTCTCTTCCCAGCTTCTCCTCTCTCTCCCTCTCTCCTACAATGCAGCCCAAGTTAGTCTTGAACTCATAGTCCTGTTTTGTTCTTTCTCCATCTCCAGAGCGTTGAAATTATAGGCGGGTACCACCACCATTCCTGGTCACTCTAGGATTTTTGTTTAGGCCACAAATGTGTGTGGACTGTAAGGAACACCCATGATTCATAAATTGGCCTAGCAAAATCCCAGAAAAAAGGAAAAATCAGACCACTTCATCAGTGGGCAGGAGGCGGCTGGGCTGGTTTATAGTCGACAGGGATAGGCCAAAACAGCTCATAGAAGACTCCAAATGCATTGAGCATCAGTCTTCAGGCTCCCTTGGTAAGCTCCACCCCCACCCCCCGAGTTGGGATGTGTACTCATAAGAACAGTTTTGGTCCCAGATGGGGGTGAGGCCAGCACCAAAAACAGGGCAGGGCAGGGCAGGGCATTTCTGGTCTATTGCTGATGGGTTGGGACGCCCTCGGCAGCAAAAGGGTTTGAAAGATCCTGCTGCGGAAGAAGGGAGAGTTGGGCATTCGGTGTTGACTCTGGTTAGTCCGGATTCTCCTCGTCTTTGGAGGCGAATTGCCTGAGTGAAGGTGGTTTCCAATAAACCTTCCTTTTATTAAGCCACCTGCAGGAGAATGTGAGGCATCAGATTGACTGGCTGTGTCAGACAGTGTTAACGCCACACTCCAGGCCCTCACCTTGGTGGGCTGGGCAACTAGATCATTATATTACAATTTATAAATAGAAAATAAAATTATCGGGTGAGACTGGGGCACTGGGGAAGACGCAAAAAAGTCCTCATTAAAGAGTGCCTATCAGCAAACCCAGTTATTAAGGACCGGAGGAGCACTCCTCTCAGCTAAAAGTTGCCCCTAAACCAAGAAGTTCCAGTACAGCTCTTCTTTTTCTCTAGTCTCTTTCCATACCCACTTTCCCAATCAGCATCACCTGCTGCCACATCCCCAGATCTTAGCACGCCTCGGTTTCGGTTTCGCCCAGAGCCTGGAGTATTTATATACTCGGATGCTCAGCCCATTAACTCCTCCGCCAAGCGGTAAAGTAGTCGAGAGTACCAATGCATGCCAGTCGGCTGGACCGCACCCCCGGGGAGCAGCGCCCCAAGCGCGTGCAGCAGGCGCAAAGGAGCGAAGGCGCGGTGGGCCCACTGGTGACTCTCCAGAACCGCGTAGCAGGAGGCGAGGACGTCGTTTACCAGCAGCGTCCCGTGCGCAGTGAGCGGTGCGAACACGCCCACTGCTTCCTCGCGGGCCACACGGGCTACACGAGCAGGCCGGAGCGCGTCCCCGCCGGGAGCCAGCACCGAGTCCCCAGCGCGTAACCGGCGCGCGAACACCGGTGCAAAGTCACCTGGAGCCGGCGCTGGCCCACGAGCCGCGAACACCAGATGCCAGGGTGTGAGCAACAGTTTGCGCGGAGGCCGCTCGGTCTCCACAGCTACGAAGGAGGCGCGGCGCTGCAGGTCCCGGTCCAGGAAGAGTAGCACCGGCGTGGGCACCACCCGGCCCGCTGCATCGGCGGCCAGTACCCAGTCACCACGATGGAGTTCTCTCAGCCCCTTCCGCTCTCCGCTCCGCAGACGCACCGTGGCATTTCCCGGAAAGCAGCCGCCGGCTCGGACCGCCAGTGAGTTATCTGCAAGGCACAGCCATAAGGAGGATTAAGACCAGATCAGCAAATACAAGAACAGATTCTAGAAGATATGGGTGAAGCCCAACGCAGACCTCACTAGTCACGGGATATAGTTCAATTTCCAGGGGTCTAGTCACACCTTGAGTGTAAGTGGAAAGGTGGTTTACAACACTAATACCTGTTTGGTCCCTTGAGGGTAGCAAGAAGACTATCCCCCAAGAAAGCCCCCTTTGGGATGGACCACCATCTGGCGTCTACTGTACCAGCTTTGACTGACACGTGGACGTGGTTTCGGGACTCGTAGTAGACCCAGTCGAAGCCGGCTTCCACTGCTAGGCGTGCCAACAAACCATACTTATTGCGGTCACGGTCAGACGTGGTGATATCCAAGGCACGGCCTTCGTAGTGGAGTGAGTCCTGAGCGTGGTGGCCATCCTCGTCCCAGCCTTCAGTCACACGTAGGCGAACTCCGGGCCACATGTTCATCACCGCAATGGCTAGAGCGTTCACCCGCTCTTTGCAACGCTAGTGGGGGGGGGGGATAAAGCAGCCAGTTTCCCCACTACCACTACCATCACCACCGGGCAGGCGATGGGCAGGGTGAGGTGCAAGGGACCACTAAGGCATCAGTGCATCTTTATTCTCTGGACCAACTCCATTCTTTCCCGGTTTCTCAGTGTCCTGGGGAAGCGAGGAGGATTTGAATAGGTGTAGTCACCAATCTGTACTTGATTGCCAGGGCATGCTTAGAGAACCGAACCATGGGATTAACCCCTCTGAAGGTGAGAAGAGAAGGTGTCCCCCATACCTAGTTATTGCCCCCATTTTCAGTGCCTACATCTCACCCTTATTTGTTCCAGGACCTCAGTCCAATCAAAGAGAGAATCATAGGAGAGAGAGAGGATGGAAGTTTGGCTAGGGAGGGCCTGGCTCCCCGAATCGAGTCCTATTTAAGCCTGACCCCCGCCCCGGGCCCCAGTTGCCCTCCCTCCATCTGATTCATCTTTTGTTTGGTTGCCTTCCCTGGCACTGGGCATTGCTTCCTTCCTTCCTTCCTTCCTCCTCCTCCTTTCAGCCTCTAGCATTAACCCATTGGTGGTCTGGGTGCGCCCCTACAGAGGTGCCCAAGAAGAGCCGCGTGGGATCAAGGCTGCTGGAAAAAGAGTTGGGTGGCGGGGGCTGCATGAAGTACAATGGCTATTCTCCCGGATGACTTAACTAAGCGAGAATCTCGGGCCGAGGCCGGGAACGCGTCGGGAGAAGCGGACTCAGCAGCTCCAGCTACAAAGGCGCTTTTCAGCCGCCCCGGCTCAGGGAGAGGAAAGGGCAGAACGCCGCGCCCCACATCCCTGCTCTCGCCCTCCAGGTCCCCTCCCCCAGCGTGGCCAGCCTGCCACTGTGTCAGATCTGAGAGCCCCCATCTCTGTTTCAGAATCAGCCCTTAGAGGCGTGGGAGGAGCAGCACCTGAGA
Organism: Ondatra zibethicus; assembly: GCA_004026605.1. Taxonomy (NCBI): domain Eukaryota; kingdom Metazoa; phylum Chordata; class Mammalia; order Rodentia; family Cricetidae; genus Ondatra; species Ondatra zibethicus. The sequence continues at coordinate 390,735 of PVIU01000158.1, forward strand.
ATGGCAGGACCTACCTCCACCTCCCGCGCAGGGTGGGAGTGGAGGAAAAGGAGCCACGGACGCAGACCTGCACCCCCGGGGAAGGGAGGCCACGGTTATCTTGGCGGCTCCGGTCTGGGAGTTGGAGACCTTGGCGCGCAACACCACGGGAGCAGGAGCGCAGAGAACTTCTTTTTCTTTGTCCCTTTTCATCTCTCACCTCGAACTTGGATTCTACATGATTGCTAGAGGGGCATTCCCCCTACCCTCTTTTCTAGTCAGCTGCACCTCTTTCCAACTTTGTGTCGTTCTGTCCCCTAAGAAGGCCCTGACCTGCGGGGGCAGTAGCCCAGAACAGAGGAGCCAACTCAATAGAGTTCTTTTGCAGCCAGGGTGTGGGAGATAAGCAAGACTGGGTGTGTGTGTGTGTTGGGGGGGTGGTTTGTCCGGGGCCTTTTGAGGCTTCCTGAGCCTATCCCTTGTTCTGTCCCTCTGCTGCAGGTTTCAACCAGAGGGAAAGCACCACAAAGCTCCATGGCCAAGGTGGGAAAGGAATGCTCCTGATTTCTAGAAAGAGAATGACTCCTTGAAGTGATTAGTTCTCACCCTTAACCACAGCAAGCAGTAGGTAGAGGCAGGAGGATTTCTGTGAGTTCTACATAGCAAGTTCCTGTCCCATAAGGGCTACATAGTGTCTCAAAAAAAAAAAAATCTTTCTTCCCTGTACAGGTTTTCCTAACAAAGTAACCTGGAAAGCTATGGCAGTCAGAGGAAATCCGTGCCCTTCCTTTCCCCCACCTCCCTACTGCACACACAATTAGGTGGTGGAATGGAAAGTATATAGGACTCGGAACCCTGAGTCCCGAATTCTAGTCTTGGCAACGCCATGAATTAGCTGTGAGGCCCTGATTAAATTGCTTTTTGCCCCTGGGGCCCACCTCTCAGATATAAGTGAGAGGTGGGGTGGGGTGGAGAAATATGTCTTCTGAATTTCCTTTCAGTTCTGACATTCTAGAACATGACCAGAGGGGTTCTTTTCCAGGTCATGGTCCACCGTATTCCAGGTAGGTTCAGCGCCCAGTTGTAGCTGGTGCTCCATAATGGTAATTGAATTTAATTATTTATTCAAGGCAAAGGTCTCAAGGCTCATCTATCTGCTCTGAGGACGACTTTTTACCCAAAGTCTGTTGTCTAGAACCTAATACAGACCTGTCCTGGTTTAGGACACCTCTCTCAAGACGGAGGACAATTCCTGACCACCCCATTCTCAGGAAGATGGCCTGGTAACCTGACTTTTGCCCATTCCTTTTTCAGCCCCCTTCTTTTTGACTCAGAACTTTTGGACATCAGGCCAAGAGCCAGGTTAAGTGTAAAGCCTTCTGTAGGCTACCTTCCCTAGCCAGCTCCTGGCCCCCAGCTCACCCCAGCCCTTCCTGCCTGGCTCGGTGGCTGACCCCCGGTCCACGCCTCAGCCATTTCCCGTCTCGCCTGCCGCCATCCTCCTTTCCCCGCCCTCACTCCAGCCTCTCCCAGATTCACTCTCACTAGTCAGTTCCTCCTCCCCCTCCCCATCCCAGCCTTTGCCGTTTGGATACCTCCAAACCACTGCCAGCCAGCAGGTTATTTGCTTTCTTGAAGGATGTGATGAAAGAGGTCTTACTTTATTTTAGTTTAAGGTCTTGGGAGATAGAGTGACAGTTCATACTCCAGGTAGGAAAACAGACCAGGAGTTACTGATGTGCACGAGAGCAGGTGGGGAGAAGCGCTCCTTACCTCTGTCATCAGGCGATCAGCCCCGCTGTTCTCCTCATCCTTGAAGATTATGTCGGGGTTGTAGTTGGGTACGAGGTCCCGGAAGCGCTCTGACCCCCTTGCTACCCTCCCCTCCGCTGGCCCACTCGCGCCAAGGGTCCGCTCGGGCACACTAGGCACAAACTGCTTGTACAGCAGAGGCACAAGCTGCTTGCGCACGTATCGCCGCCGGCCAACCGGTCCCCGGCCCGGCCCGCAGCTCTGGACAGACAGTGCCAGGAGTGCCAAGCAGCACAGGGGCAACAGACTGGCCCGCTGAGCCATGGGCACAGTGGAATTAGGTCAAAGGGGAGCGTTCTGGTCCTCACTAGCTCTCCTGTCAATTGGGCATCTCCACGAGAGCCAGCACCGCAGACAGAGAAGCAAGCCCCCAGAGTACCTGGAGCGCTGGTGGCTCCGAACACCTGGCAACCACTAACTCTGCCTACATGCTCCGGGGAACCTGGAACCTACCACTGATAGACTACCATTACAGGGCAGGTGGGTCGAGGCTGAGTGCCGGCCCAGCCGGCCCTGCTGCCCAGCTCCGGTGCTCCCAGAACCGCCCTGACCCCGCCTTAAGTGGTCCCTGGCCCCGCCCCCCGCCCTTCTCCCAGGACTGTCCCGCCCTCTCCCACCCAGGCGGGGGATCTAGCGGTCACCACTGTTCCATTCTTCACTGAAGTGTGTCCTATCCTGGAAACCAGGCAGGCACCTGCTTAGGAAATCCTTGAAGCTTTACAGTCCTGGCTGCCTGGATAAGCATCCTTCTACCTCCGAGTCTAAATTAGGAACCAAACTATCTTCCTCTGCTAGTCTTTGCTCCCAAAGTCGACTCTGGCAGGCCATGCCCTCTGCTGTCATCCAGGAAGTCTGAGTTCCAATTTCTGCTCAAGGCCATCCAAGCTCTTTGGGCATACAACCAAAGCCTCCCTCCTCTATGGTCCTCAGGTCTCCCTGGTTCTTCTCCCTCCATAGTCATCCATAACCAGAAGTGGATCCCAGAGGATCATTTTCCTTGGAGAGTTTGTATCTTCTGAGGAACGGAGCTGGCCACTCACAAGCCAGCTCAGGGGTGGTGTATGTGCATGCGCCACAACACAACAGTGGAAGTCAGAGGACTCTTGAAAATCAGCTGTCTTTCACTGTGGGCTCTAAGGATTAAACTCGGGTTAATCAGGTGTGTGGCAAGTCCTTTGACCTGCTCATCCATCTTGCCAGTCCAACACTTTTCCAGTTTTGTGTCCCCTCAATCTTCGCCAGGCAGTCAAGAGTCACTTTTCACCTCTCACCCTCCTTGACAGAATCTAATGTAGCTCAGGCTTGGTCTTGAACTCACATCACAGAAGGCTGACCTTGAAAGTTTACTCCTCTGGTCTCCAGCTGCTTCCCAGGGATGGGATTAGTCATGCACACCACACTGGGTTTATGTGGTAGGGGCCAAAACCAGGGCCTTGGGCTGGAGAGATGGCTCAGCAGTTAGGAGTGCTGGCTCCTTTTCTGGAGGACCTGAGTTTCTAGCACCCACATGGTGGCTAACTACCCTCTGTAACTCCAGTTGGGGGGCACAGTCAATGCTGTCTTCTGGCCTCCTCAGACACCAGGCATGCAACTGGTACACAGATATGCAAGCAAAACACCCATACATATAAAACCTTTAAAATAAAAACCCCAGCACCTTGGGCTGGAGAGATGGCTCAGAGGTTAAGAGCACTAGCTATTCTTCCAGAGGTCATGAGTTCAATTCCCAGCAACCACATGGTGCCTCCCAGGTACCTATAATGAGATCTGGTGCCCTCTTCTGGCATACAGGCATGTAGAATGCTGTATACATAATAAATAAATAAATCTTTAAAAAAAAACACCCAGCACCTCAAACATGCTAGGCAAGCACACAATTGATCTTTACCAATTGAGATATATCCCTATTTCTCTGCTTTGTCTGAGACAGTCATTTGATCTGGCTTCAAATTTGCTATGTTAAGATGGTTGGCCCAAGGCCTGGTGGTGGTGACACACACTGTTACAGGCAGATCTCTGTAAGTTCAAGGCCAGCCTGGTCTACAGAGTTTCAGGACAGTCATGGTTGTTATACAAAGAAACCCTGTCTCAAAAAAAAAAAAAAAACAACCAACCAACCAAACAGAAAAGATGGCCCTGAAATCCTGAGTGCTGAATTATAAGTATGTACTTCATCCTGTACAATGCATTTTGAGTAAGTAATTAGTCATTTTGAAGCTGTTGAAAGGCAGTGGACACCTAAAATCTTGGTCTGTAAGAGGATGGGGATCAGTTCTCTGTACCTTGCATCCTCTATCTCCTCCCTCTGGACCTATTTTCAATTCCCCAGACCTCCTCTCAGAGACACTTACCCACCAGTTCCTATCACTGAAGTCAGCTCCTCTGAAGAGTGCAGCGGAAAACAGGAGGTAGCACCTGCAGATGGACAGACTCCTCATCCTCAGCCACATAGCTGTCTGCAGGGCTTTGTTGTTTTGATAAACAAAAAAGATCAGAAACCACTTGGGGAGGAAAGGATTTCAGCTTACAAGCTCCAATCAAGTCCATCATGAAGGGAGTCAGGACAAGAACTTAAGGAGGCCGGAGGGCTGGCTCAGCAGTTAAGAGCACAGGCTGCTCCTCCTAGAGGACCCAGATTCTGTTCCTAGCTCCCACATGGTGGTTCACAATCATCCAGAACTCCAATTCCAGGGGATCTGACACTTTCTTCTGACCTCACGGGGGACCAGGCACGCTCATGGTAAACATACATATATGCAGGCAAAACAGTCATATTTAAAAAAAAAAAGACAAAAATCCTGAGCAAAAGCCTCAAGGCAAGAACCCGGAAGAAGGACCCAAAACAGAGGCCATGGAGGAGTGTGGGGCTTGTTCTGCTTGCTTTCTCACGCAACCTGGGACCACCTGCCTAGGGGTAGCACTGCCCACAGTGGGCTGGGCCCTTCTACATCAATTAAAGAAAATGTCCACAGATTTGCCTACAGGCCAATCTTATGAAGGGATTTTCTCAAGTTAAATTCTTTTCCCAGGTATGTCTAGATTTGTTTCAAGCTGACAAAACCAACCAGGACAATAACATACCTTGTGTTTGCTACTGGAAGACAATTAAGAGTTTAACCAAAAGTTAAATTTAAACACAAGTAATTGGAGGGAGTAGAATCTCATTTGTATCTTAATAAATAAAGCTTGCCTAAAGATCAGCGAGGACGTAAACAGCCCCACTGGCCAGCCTTACAGACCAGGCAGTGGTGACACACACCTTTAATCCCAGTAGCCACACTAATTGCCATAGAAATAGGGCAGTACATGCCTTTAATCACTATTTTCAGACTGAGGTCGAAGTAAGAGCTGGTGGCTGACCACTTTGCTTTTCTGGTCTTCAGGTTGAACCCCAATATCAGTCAATGTTCCAGCATGTAAGAGTACTTTCTTTTTCTTTTTTTTTTTGTTTTTGGTTTTTTTTTCCACATTTAATTTTTTATTATTGCATTATAAATAGTACCATTCAAAATTTCCACCTCCTCCGCTCCTCCCATTTCCCTCCCGTAAGAGTACTTTCTGCTCTTACCGAAGACCCAAGTTTCTCCTAGCTCACAATTGACTGTAACTCTGTCTCCATGGCAGCACCCTCCCTCTCTGGGACACATGTATACACATATACACCTGAATAAATAAGAGCCAAGCTTTTGTACTGGAAAGATGGCTAAGCAGTTAAGAGCACTTACTGTTATTGCAGACCTGTGTTTGGCTCTTAGTGTCCACTTGGTGGCTCACAACTTCCAGTAATTCCAGTTCCAAGGAGGATGATGCCCCCTTCAGTACATACACATACTTGCACAGAGACATTCATACACAAGAGCTATAGGGGCTGGAGAGATGGCACAGAGGTTAAGGACGCTGATTGTTCTTCCAGAGGTCCTGAGTTCAATTCCCAGCAACCACATGGTGGCTCACAACCATCTACAATGAGATCTGGCGCCCTCTTCTGGCCTGCGGTCATACATGAAGGCAGCACACTGTATTGTATACATAATAAATAAAATCTTTAAAAAAAAACACGAGAGCTATAAACAGATATTTATTATTTATTTTGGTTTTTGAGGGAGGGTTTCTCTGTGTAGTCTTGGCTGTCCTGGACTCACTTTGTAGTTCCAGTCTGGCTTTGAACTCACAGACCCGCCTGTCTCTGCCTGCGCCATAAATGCCAGGCTAAAAGCAAATCTTAAAAAAAAAAAAAAATTGAGGTCAGGTGGTGGTGGCATATATCTTTAATCCCAGCACTCGGGAGGCAGAGGCAGGCAGATCTCTATGAGTTCAAGACTAGACTGGTCTACAAGAGCTAGTTTCAGGACAGGTTCCAAAACTACAGAGAAACCAAACCCTGTCTAGAAAAACCAAAAAAAAAAAAAAAATTGAAACCCTGCATTGGTGGTTGTGCACACCTTTAATCCAAGCACTTGGGAAGCAGAGGCAGTTGGCTCTCTGAGGCCAGCCTGGACTACAGAGTAAGTTCCAGGAAATCCAGGTCTGATACACAGAGAAACCCTGTCTCAAAACAAACAGGGCTGGAGAGATGGCTCAGAGGTTAAGAGCACTGGCTGTCCTTCCAGGGGTCCTGAGTTCAAGACCCAGCAACCACATGGTGGCTCACAACCACCTATAATGAGATCTGGTGCCCCCTTCTAGTGTGCAGTATACAGAATACTGTATGTATAATAAATAAAAATCCTTAAAAAAACAAATAAAAATTCTAAGATAGGGTCTTTCTACACATCTCTGACTGTCCTGGAACTTACTATATAGATTAGACTAGCCTTGAACTCAGACATCTACCTGCCTCTGCTTCCCACAAGCTGAGATTAAAGGTGTGTACCAGTACACTTGCTCAAAGATTGTTTTTGGTTGTTATTGTTATGCCTTTTTTTTTTAAAGGGGCTGGGTAGCAACAGCTGTGATTTGGAGGCCAGCCTGGACTATATAATGAGACCTCAAAACAAAACAGGGCTGGGAGATGATTCAATACATAAAAGCACTTGCTACCAAGCCTGATTCCAATCCAAACTCACATGGTAGAAGGAGAGAACCAAAACACGTTGTCCTCTGGTTTCTACACTTACACCATAGTACGCCCATGCACACATGCACACACATGCAAAATAAACAATACAAAATTAAAAACAAAAAACCTTCCATGATGTCCCGACACTGTGACCTACGTGCTCTTGTGGGGCAGCAATTAACTGCTACAGCACTTCAAGTGTTAGAACACTGCATCCTCTTAGACAAAGCAATTCTTCAGCACAAGCTTGTTTATCGTGTATTTCCAAGGCCGTCTAGCTTAAAGTACCGAACTTGGCAAGTATTTGTGGAATCTACACTTTTTTGTATTCCATGCTCCCCCTCCCTTCACCCAGTTCCAAGGCTAGCACTCGACAACTTTCTATGAACCAGGAGAACAAAAGGAGGAGAAAAACTCGTTTCTGACATCTGACTTCCACTCACAAGGAAATGGTCATGGCCACGGCAATGTAGCTCTATGGCAGAGCAAGTGCCTAGCAAGAGGTCCTGGATTTGTCTCCTTCTGCCCCAGGGCTGGAAAGGTCAGCAGGGCTAGCTCAGCAGACAGAGGCATTTACTGCGTTTGGTTCCCCAGAATCCACACTGGAAGAACTGACTCAGTTACCTTGTGAACTCGGCACACACCATGATATTCCCAATCCCAATAATTGAATATTTAAAAATTCTAGAGCCAAGCCAGACAGTGGTGGCGCACACCTTTAATCCCAGCGTTTGGGAGGCAGAGGTGGGCAGATCTCACTGAGTTCGAGGCCAGCCTGGTCTACAAAGAGTTTCAGGGACAGCCAGGACTGTTACACAGAGAAATCCTGTCTCGAAAAACAACAAAAAATTCTAGGGTCAGATGTGGTGGCCCACGCCTTTAATCCCAGCACTAAACAGGTAGGAACAGGTGGATCTTTGTGAGTTTGAGCCCAGGCTGATGAATACAGTGAGCTCCAGGACATCCAGGGGCTACACAGGGACTCTGTGCCAAACAAAACAAAAACTAGTAATTTCAAATAACTGTGAGGGATATGGCCACTTTTGAAGTATGCCATGTATCATCTGAAGAAGTCGACAGATTTGTTCCTCGAGGACATCAACGAATTTACAAAACTGAAGTCAGGTCCTTTTCTGGGGTAGAAATAAAAAACTGCCGGACAGGCCAGGCGGTGGTGGCGCACGCCTTTAATCCCAGCACTCGGGAGGCAGAGGCAGGAGTTCGAGGCCAGCCTGGTCTACAAGAGCTAGTTCCAGAAGAGGTTTCAAAGCTAAAGAGAAACCCTGTCTCAAAAAACAAAACAAAACAAAACTACAAAAAAAACTGCCAGCCAATCACTTTACAGCTAATTTTAAGTATGGGTACCGGTCAGGACTGAGGGTGAACAGAGGCTGGGTCTCCTATTAGTGCCCATTCTCTAGTACCCCAATTCCCCAGGCATATAAACAAAACCCCAAGTAATAGAGTGTATCCAGAAGACTAGCCAACATTTTTTTTTAAAATGTCTCACCATGTAATCTTGGCTGGTTTGGAACCTGCAATGTAGACTAGGTTAACCTAAAAAAAATCAGAGAACCTGACTCCTGAGTGCTGGTGTTGGGCCAACTTGAAGTAAAGATAAGGGAAGAATATCATCTCTGCATTGGAAGCACAGAGGGGAAGGAAGGTTTCTCCTGGGCAGACTCAGGACCAGCCAGGACAGGTGGTATAGACACAGAGACAGGCTCTTTATAAAAAACCAAGAGAACCCTGGGATCAACTTTATTGCTGATGGGTGCAGCTCTCCCTCACTGCACCTTGGTCTCTCCAGTGGTCCAAAGCCCCTCCACAGGATAGCACAGTGCTTAGGCTCTGCTGGGCCAGAGGCAAGGAAGACAGCCGGTATCCACCCTACCCCAGCCCAGCCCTACCCACTCCCACCCACCCTATTGCACATCATTATGTAAACAAAGGCTTCAGGCTTGGCCTGGAACAGGATTGAGGCAGATTGATGTGTAAACGGATTTGGGACCAGGAACTAGAGTCAGTCCCCCAGCTCCACCTCATGCTGAGGCCACAGCTACATCTGAAAAGGCAGGAGGCTGGTCCCAAACTCTGGCTCAGATTATACAACAGTTCTGGTGGTTCAGTTCCCTCCTCCATCCACCCTCTCAGATTCCAGGTCCTGAGGTCCAATCACCCTGGCTTGCCTCCAGGACTAGGCAGTGTCCAGTTTTCTCCTTCTTAACCCCTAGCAGGAGGTCACTGGTGCTGTTTCTTCCTGGAAGCCCGGGGAAAACCAGAGACAGGCAAGGGTAGCCTGTCCAGCCCTGGAAAAGAGAAGGCAAGCAGTCAGAAGTGGACATGGGTCCAGCTCCTCAGAGGTGAGGCAATCAGGGCATACAAGGGGTAAATGAGACAGGTGATATACAAATAGGTAGTGCATTTTCTTCCCTGCTGGGGCTACCCTCGGTTCTGAGTGAATTCCCCAGCCCAGATGTCTCACCCTCTTACCAAAGGCTCGGATCAGCTCTGCTCTCACAGCCGCAGTGAAGGTCTTCACCAGACATAGTGTGCTGAGGCCAGCAAAGGCTGCATTATAGAGGAACACGATGTAGAAATTGCCCAGCCAGTTGAAGCGTCCAAAGTCACCCAGCAGGTCAAAGCGAGTCAGCCCTGAAGTACAAAATTCATAATGAGAAGGGGGAATCCCCCAAAACCTCTCCTCAAAGAAGCCCAACTTTCTGCTGCCCCCTGGTGGCCACATCTGAACATCACATCGTCTAGCATGTCTATGTATGTATACTCTCAAGCCCATTTCGAGGCCAGTTCAGGACTATTAAATGCATCAGCAGCTAAATTTGCTCCTATTCCTCCTTCCAGAGACTCGAATCTTTTCCTTCAGCTGAGCTGCCTCCAGCCTCGGGGACTTCTAGGTGTTCCCAGTATGGCAAGTGCTTCGAAGCTAAGAATCTACAAGTTTGCTATTAAGTTTTCAGTAGTGTACAGCTTAGTAGCTAAGAAAGACTAAGCATAGACTGAAAACTGTCATCACGCTGTTGTTTTGTTTTTTGAGACAGGGTTTCTCTGTGTTAACAGCCTTAGCTGTCCTGGAACCAACTCTTGTAGATCAGGCTGGCCTAAAACTCAGAGATCCCCCTGCCTCTGCCTCCTGAGTGCTGGGATTAAAGGTGCGCGCCCCCACTGCCCAGCTCATGGTGGTTTTTGTTTTGTTTTGTTTTTTCTTGTTTTTTCGAGACAGGGTTTCTCTGTAGCTTTGGAGCCTGTCCTGGAACTAGCTCTTGTAGAACAGGATGGCCTGGAACTCAAGAGATTTGCCTGCTTCTGCCTCCCAAGTGCCGGGATTAAAGGCGTGCGCCACCATCACCCAGCTTGTTTTTTCAATTCCACTTCTAGATAGCTGGGTGATGCACACCAAGTTCCTTAAATGTTCTGGGCCTCAATTTTCTCAATTTTAAAACAGAGAAAACAGGGGGCTATGATAATTATGGCAAAACACACATTTACTTGTTTGTCCCGGGCACTGTTACAATCTCCCACTCCCCTTTTTCCCTCCTTTAAGACAGTCTCCTGTGTTCCAGCCAGGCTGCATTATACGGCTGAGGATGAATAAGAACTTGTGATTCCCCCGCCTCGAGACAGGGTTTCTCTGTGTAATAGCTCTGGCTGTACTGGAACTTGATCTGTAGACCAGGCTGGCCTCAAAATCAGAGATCTGCTTGCCTCTGCCTCCCAAGTGCTGGGATTGAAGGCGTGTGCCACCACCACCCGGCACCTGCCCTCTTCTGGAATCAGACACAGAAATGGCGCAGAGAAACATAAAACAAAGGACACCAAAAGCTCAGCACAGGCTTCATGAGGCCGCATCGTTTCCCTCTGTGTGCATGAGTGCGTGCGTGCCTGTATGCAGAGGTCAAAGATAACTTGAAAGAGTTGGTTCTCTCCTCCCTTGTGGGCTCCAGGGATTGAACTCCAATCAAGAGGCTTGATGGTGGCAACTGCCTTTACCGAGTCATCCCTGACCCTAGAATACCTTTTCTGAGTACATACTCAAAAAAAAAAAAAAAAGAAGAAGAAAGAAAAGGAAAGGAAAGGAAAGCCAAGGGCCTGGAGAGATGGCTCAGTGGTTAAGAGCACTTGTTGCCCTTGCAGAGGACCTGGGTCAGCGCCCAGCAGCCACTTGTGCCTCACAATCATCCGTATCTCCACTCCTGAGGCATCTGACCACCTCTTCTGGCACCTCCACAGGCACCATGCAGGCAAGAGGTACGCAAACACACATACACCCCTATGTAGCAGAGGTTTGTCTGACACTCCCACGAAGCCCAGACTGGCCTTTAAACCTCATTTTTTAAATTGATTTTTATTGAGCTCTACATTTTCTCTGCTCCCCTCCTTGCTTCTCCCCTCCCCGCTTCAACCCTCTCCCAAAGTCCCCATGCTCCCAATTTACTCAGGAGATCTTGTCTTTTTCTACTTCCCATGTTGTCTAAATTCTCTGTGATTGTGGTTTGTTTGTAGGCTGTAAACCTCATTTTTTTTTTTTGTTTTGTTTTGTTTTTCGAGACAGGGTTTCTCTGTAGCTTTGGAGCGTGTCCTGGAACTAGCTCTTGTAGTCCAGGCTGGCCTCAAACTCACAGAGATCCGCCTGCCTCTGCCTCCCGAGTGCTGGGATTAAAGGTGCTGCGCCACCACCACCTGGTGTAAACCTCATTTTTTTAAAGCTGTGAAACAAGTCAATTCCCTTTCCTACTTTCAGTACTTACCAAGGGTTCGGGAGAAGACAGGAAGTGCTGAGCTTAGGACCAAGAGGCAGACACAATTCCCAATTATCTGGGTGAGAGAAAAGAAAGAAGAAGCAAGTCAGGCGGTGGTGGGGCACGCCTTTAATCCCAGCACTCAGGAGGCAGAGGCAGGTAGTGGATCTCTGTGAGTTTGAGGACAGCCTGGTCTACAGAAGCTAGTTCCAGGAAAGCTAGAACTATTACACAGAGAAACCCTGTCTCGAAAAACAAAAAAACAAAAAACAAAAAACAAAAACAACCTCCCCAAAAGACCAAAAAAAAAAAAAAAAAAAAACAACCAAAAAACCAAACAAAACAAAAAAGTAAAGAAAGAAGAAGCAAAAGTAGCAAGAATTGCCAGCACTCTCAGGAGGCAAAAGCAGGCAGAGCTCTGTGAGTTCGAGGCCAACCTGGTCTACAAATCGAGTTCCAGGACAGCCAGGGCTATAGAGAGAAACCCTGTTGTTGGTGCAGGGGTTACCAACACCCAGCTCACCCATACCCCAGGAGGCTTCTCCTCTTCCCTCCCTGATACCTGTGTCATAGCTGTGTCGCGCCATCTAGGCCTCAGGCTTCGGAAGAGGGGAGAACTGTAGAAGCCCACAACCGAGGACACCATCAGGTAACTGCACCTGGGTTAGGGAAGAACTGGCCACCCTGTAAGAAGGACTGCCTGTCTCAGAGAAAGGGCTCCTCAGACCTCTTTTCAAGGCTAAGCTTTTCTGTGTGGCGTATGTCCACGTGTATGCAGAGGCCACAGGTCAAGGCTGGGCGTCTTCTCTGATCATTATTAACTTTATTTATTGTTGTGTTGGGTCAGTTCTCACGCCACTGTGAGTTCCCAGGGATAGCAGGGATAGGCACTCAGGTTGTGAGGCTCACATGGCAGGCACTTTTACCCACTGAGCCATCTTTTAAAAATAACTTTCTCAACTGTGTGTATACGTGTGTGGGGTGTGTGCACATGAACGTGGATGCCTGCAGAGGCCAGAAGTGGGTGTTAGATGCTCTGGAGCTGGACTTACAGATGGCTGTGAGCTACCTGACCCAGGTGTTGGAAACTGAATTTGGGTGCTTTTACAAGAGCGTTAACACCCCCAACTTCTGAGTCCTCTCTTGGCCCTCACTGGACCATCTAGCAAGCCCACTATCTTACTATTTTTTGAGACAGGCTATTTCAAGCCTAGAACTTCAGTTTGGCTATACTGGCTCTTGAACACACTACATGGATCTTCCTGTCTCTGCCTCCCCAGCACTGGACTACAGGCAGATGCTGTTAACTGACTGAGTTATCTCCCCAGTCCTCAAGATCAGGTAGTTTCTTGTCTGAACCCAAGTTAGATGAAGATTTGCCCCTCCGTACTATTCTTCGCCCCAGCATTCCCAAGGAGTCTACTGGGAGGCAGGTTTGGTAAGCAGAAGCCACGGGGGTTTCCAGAAGGATACAAGATCAACACAACCTGGATGATGGCACCAAAGGATCCCAGTTTGGAGAAGGAGACCTGGCCCAGGGAGGCATCCTGTGGGGGTGGAGTGACATGATTGAGGAACATTCCCACTGTGAGTACCACCGGCCCCACCCTGTCTTCCCTCTGTCCTCAGCTTCTGTCTCCCTCTCCAACCTCCCTCCATCCCTTAAGATAGGGTTTTATGCTGTAGCAGTGTAGCCCATTCTGTCCTGAAACTTGTGGCAATCCACCTGTTTCAGCCTCCTAAGTGCTAGGGTAACAGGCATGTGACAGCATATCCAGCTTCCCTAGCCTTTCTTAATTAAGCCCTCTCCAAAAGAAGCGTGGGAAGAGAGTCCTGTACCTGTATGCCCCGCGGCATGGCAGCCTCGTCAATGAGCAGCTCCAGGATGTGGACGGCCACAATAAGCACAGACAGGCCCTGTGTGGAGCAAGGTCACCAACTCCCATCATCCCTGCATCATCCCTGGGCTTGATGTTAAGAGCATTCCCTTCAGTACACTGTTTTCAGTTGTAAGAGTAGCTCTGCTTCCAAGCAGCTTTAGGGGCCTAGAGCTGCTGCTAGCAACACAGCACTTTGAGGATACTACTGATGAACTGCTTCCAACGGGTGGCCTGCACAAGCCTGACTATAAAGAGTGCACCTGTGGGGCTAGTGTGTAGCTCTGCAGAACACCTAATATGTGCAAAGCTGGGTCGATCCCCAGCCACACACACACACACACACACACACACACACACACACACACACACACTAAGGAAATGACCTAGGCAAAGGTACCTTTTCCCCTAAAATTATTCCTGAAGTCCTAATCCATCACAGGAGAAACACAAGATTTGAACCTTTATTCTCCTTTCAAGGCAAATCTGTGTACTATCTCAATGTCCTTGTGTGACTTGGAGCAAGCCAGTTGTATTTCTTCATCCACAAAATGGGAATTAATGCTCTGAGCACAGGACATAAAAAGCAGGCCCTCTGAGAGGCCAACTGCTACTATGGATGACAACTATGTCAACGTATATCTCTGTCCTCCCTGAGGAAGCTAAAGTACCAAGGACCCTCTTACGCCCCACCCCACCAAGGCTAGCAAACGCACCGTCAGCAACAGCAGACACAGCATGGCCAGAGGATAGCCCAGGTTTCGTTGCCAGGCTGAAGCCTTTCGCCGCTTTTCTGTGCAGGGGTGGGAGGTTGTTAGCGAGTACTTGAAACAAGGAACTACTCTCCCCAGGAAAAGCACCAGTCCACATACCCAAGAGGACTCTCTGGGTCTGCAGAGCCAGGACCTGTCTGTGCAGCAGCTCCATGTCCAAAGGCAGCCAGCAGGAGGTGTGATCTGAGGGCAAAGAACACACTTCCCTTCAGTGCTTGCCAAGGTCAGTCCACCACCCAGGCAAAGGAGCGTTTAAACTCACTGCAGATTCTTCGAGTCAGAGCTGCCTCCTCAAACACCGAACAGTTCAGTTGTTCCTCCAGGTCTTCCAGTAACTGAGGGCAGGGGACAGGAGGTTGTCAGAGGCTCTCTGACCCCAACAGCCCTCTACAGCACCAGTCTTCGTCTAACTCTGGTTCACCACCCCATGCCCAGAAGCTTTGTCCTATTCCTTCCAATTCCTCGCGTGCTGACCAGCTCCAGATGATGCGGCAAAAGACAAGATGCCAACCAAGGGTGTGGTCTTCTGCGAGTTGTGCAAAACACAACTGTGGGTTCATTTTGTGGCTTGGCCTCAGATGCAAAAAATCCACCCTGTACAAAAGGCAAGGAGCACCACATACCCGTGGCTTGACCAGCAACTTCCCAGTGACGGAGAACATGCGGGCGAGACCTAGTGGAGTGCACACTGTAGGGACAAGAGCATGTCAGTCACCTCGCAGATCCTTCACTCCCTCTCCCTCCCCAGCCCTTCTCCTTCCACCCTGACTGCTGGAGCCCAGGATGCTCTTTCCCTCTCCGGCTCTGCACTCACCCAGGAGCAGGAGGACTCCGAGGAAGGAGATACAGGAGTAGAGGTAGGGGAGGTAGTACTCCCAGAAGTCTAAAGACAAGAAAAGCTGTCAGCTTGTCTTACTTCTCCTGATACCTAGGAAGTGACAGGGCTCAGTCCACACAAGAACACCTCCAGGCTATAGGCAAGTAACTACTGCGGAGAGCTGGCCCAGGTTAGAAGTGAGTGATGAGCGAACTAGAGATCCTCATTTATACGAAAGGCAGGCACAGCTGCTATATGGTCCAGGTGAGCAGGGTTAAGTACAGTCAGAGCCTCGATTCTAAAATGGGAGGCTGGGTATGGTGGCACAAGCTTGTAATCCCAGCAGAATCAGGAGGTCGAGGCAGAAGATTTCAAGGCCAGCATGGGCTTTACAGTGAACCATTGGTTATCTATTACCTATTATTTTTAACCAGTGTCTATGTATGTAGCTCTGGCTGGCCTTGAACTCACAGAAATCCACCTGCCTCAGTCCCCTGAATGCTGTAATTAAAATTATGTGCTATCATCCTGGATGATTATTTTTTAAAATCACTGCATAGACCCAGGGAAATATTTCTATATGATAGATGTGTTCAAAGTCCATCAGTTTGGAACTTCAGTCTATAGAAATGGTGCCAGTTTTTTCCACAGCTGATCAAATGCACACTGCCAACTCAAGAGCCAGCTTTTTTTTTTTCTTTTTAAGATAGAATCTTAGCTCGGTGATGGTAGCAAACACCTTTAATCTCAGCACTTTAGGAGGCAGAACCAAGCAGATCTCTGGGAGTTCAAGGACAGCCAATGTTTCTTTGCATAAACAAAGAAACACTGTGGGGGGTGGAGCCAAGCGGTGTTGGCACACGCCTTTAATCCCAGCACTCAGGAGGCAGAGGCAGGCAGATCTCTGGGAGTTCAAGGCCAGCCTGGTCTACAAGAGCGAATTCCAGGACAGGCTCCAAAGCTACAGAGAAACCTTGTCTTGAAACCCCTTCCCAAAAAAAAGAGAGAGTCAAAAAAGAGAGAGAGAGAACATCTTCTTCCATAGCCCAAGATGGCCTGACACTCACTATATGAACTCATGGCAGTTACCCTTACTTATCCAGAGTGCTCAAATTACAAACTCTAAAGAGGAGGTAGGAGGGAAGGCTGGAGAGATGGCTCACTGGTTAAGAGCACTTGTTGATCTTGCAGAGAACCCAGGTTTGTTTTCCAGCACCCATATGGCAGCTCTAGCCCTCCATAACTCCAGTTCTAGAGGGTCTGGCGCCCTCTTCTGGTCTCTGTCGGTACTGCACAGATGTGGTACACAGGCATGCATACAGGAAAAAAATCCACACACATAAATGTTCAAAAAAGCTGGGCGGTGGTTGCGCACGCCTTTAATCCCAGCACTCAAGAGGGACAGGTTGCTCTCTGTGAGTTCGAGGCCAGTCTGGTCTACAAGAGCTAGTTCCAGGACAGGCTCCAAAGCTACTGAGAAACCCTGCCTCAAAAAAAAAAAAAAAATCTTCAAAAAAGAGGAAAAAGCTGGAGCTCTATTAAGGTTTGGATATAAAATGGTCTTTCAAAACGTGAGCATTGAAGGCCTGGTCTCCGTTACAACGCACAGACAGAGGTGTGCTCTTAGGAAGTGACTAGAGCTAGAATTTCGGCTATCCACAGGTTTATAAACTTTGCTCCAGTACATGCACCTTGCCATGAGGTTCTGCTTCACCACAGCCCAGAAACCAGAGCTGAATGACCACAGACTAAAGCCTCTGAACTCAGGACTGTTCCTCCTTTGAATCACAGTGACAGAAAGTTTAACTCTCACCATAGAGTGACTCCCTGCTGGCCTTGTCATTATCTACAATGGCTGATGCCACCCACACCATGCCCAGCACAAGCAGAGTGAGGAGTATCAACATCACCACTGTCTCGTAGACCCGGCCCAGGACACCCTGCAGGAGGAAGAGACGGGTAAAGCACAGGGGTCAACCACACAACAGTGTGGGGAAGGAAGGAGACATCAGAGCTATGCCTGGGCTTAAGGCACCAAGGAGGTCTGGATTCAGTAGATAAGAGGGAGTGTTTCTCTCTTTAATTCTGAATCACTCTGCTGTCATACTCGTCTGGGTCATTCCACATTCTGGGGATTCACTTGAAATCACATCCTCAAATCATTCAATCTCGTCTGCTCCAAGGAGATGGCCATGAGGTCAGCATCACACAGGCTCTCTGCTCTCTGCCTTTTGGTGCAGCCTGCCCCATACAGGGGTCAGCAGGGAGTGGAAGGGGTTTCCTATGATTTCTCTCACCTTTGGCATATTGGTTTCCAGCAGCAGCTACATAAGACAGTTAACTCTTCTGCTAAATGAGCTCCTATTCTCAATTTTAACTACCAGTTGTTCTAGAAATGCCCCAAAGGCTTGGGGTGACAATGACTTCTCATGCTGCCACAGCCTCATACTCCTTGTTCCATCCCTTAACTCTGACTGAAGCCCGCAAATTATCACTAGAATAGAGTTCTGCTTCTGGCCTGAGTTCTTATGTTTCCTCACTTACCTTTCTGGAGCCAGCGAAGCCCTCAGACTCGGTGAAGAAATATGCAAAGGGCATAAGGAAGATGAGAGACAGGTTGGAGAAGAGAAAAACGAGGTTCCAAAGACCTAGAGCCAGAAAGGAAAAGCAGAGTTGGTCATTAAGGGGCCAATCAAGGTGGACTGATTAGCCCAAGGCTGCCTGAGTCTGCCCAATTACCTGCCCTACTCCCTATCTAAGCTCCAGTCCAGAGCCACATACCATGGATGAGGGAGCCGTTGAGCCACTGGATATAGTAGTTCCTTGGCAATGAGAGCAACACCTCATTGCTGATGATGGAGAAGGGCAAAAGTAAGACGGCACCCAGGGCAACTGCCAGGGTAAAGGTGCACAGCTCCAGCCTAAGAAGTGAAAAGGATGGGTCAGCCCAGCACTCACTGCCTACTGCCCTAGAAGCCCCACTTTCCCCCAAGACTTCTACTTCTAGAACCAGCAGGAGCGATGGGAGGGAGCTGTTCAGCTGGGCTCTGCCCACTGCCATCCCACCCTAGTCCTTACCTACAGAGTAGCCTCAGCAGCTGGGATGGATGCCACCTTAGGTAGTCACAGGCACCTAATCACCAGCTGTGTCACTTGTTTAGGCTACCCCAGGAATGTCCTCTTCCCATTCATGCCTATAGGGCATGCTAGGAAAGCTAACAAAGAAAGAGACGTGGCTCCTCCTCTCTGCTTAGGGATACAGATTTCTGAGCTTGCCTTTTCTGTGTGGATAAAAGCTCAGTCTCCATATGGCTATGCCCTTTAAGAAGGCATTAGTGCAGAGGATAAAGACAAGCTAAAACCCAACTTCATAAGCAAGGCCTGTGCCACAGGCTGCGCCAGCTGGGAACACATTCAGAAAAGAAGAGTTGCTGCCTTCTAGTCTGTCAGTCCAGAGGGGGCATCTCTGTATTTCCTCTGTATGTGCTGCTAGTGAATGAGAACTGGGGGCTGGAAAAATGGCTCAGCAGTTAAGAGCACTGACTGTTCTTCCAGAGGACCTGGGTTCAATTCCTGGCACCCACATGGCAGCTCACAGGTGTCGGTGACTCCAGGTCCAGGGGATTCAACATCCATAGCAAAACACAAATGTACATAAAATAAAAATAAATAAGATTTTTTAAAAAAATGTCCATAATAAGGGCCTTCCTCTAACAACCAAGCACTTTTGTCTTCAGGGTGTTTTGTGTGTGTCTGTGTGTGTGGTTGGTGGGGTATTCAAGACAGGGTTTCTCTAATCCCTCAGGGGTTTTCAATCTTCACCAAAGCCTGCCCTGTTTCCATGAGCCTGTCTCCCCCTTCCATTCCCCACCCACATTGACTGTTAGGAGGTGAAGCCAAGCTGAAGCCATTTCCTGGTGACTCAGGCCCCAGCCAATATCCACATCATGAAGCTCCTGGCCCAACCAGGGAGACGGGAACAGCAGCTTTTCTGAACATCCCAAGCATAGGGCAAAGCCGGAAGAAGCCAGAAATAGGGTGGAAGTAGGAACTCCTCTTGGATGGATGACAGCTCCTTCTCCTGCTGCCCTAGAGGACTTTCTAGATCCCAGCATCTAAAAGGCACTGGATTCGGGTGTTGAAGGTAGTGACACTCACGCAATCTTGTTAACTGTGGCATCTTCATCATCCACTGCAAGAGACAGACAGAAAGGGGACTCAGCAGGACATCAGTGGGCGGCTTTGGGAGCCAAAATTATTATAATGTGTCCCCTGTCCCCTTCATTGGAGGCAGTGCTGAAAAAGAGGCTCTGGGAGATCCTACATTATAAACCTCACAAGCTATTCCCCAACCAAAGTGGCAGCTTGATGATAGTGGCCCTAGGTACACAGAACAGAAGCCCCTAATTCCCACGCTCTTCTCCTTCCTCCTCATCACTAATGGTTCCTCTTTAGAGAGGCTCAGACTGCAGTCTGTGAGGTTGTTCACATCAGTGGCTGGGTGAAGGAAAAAGAAACATGCATAGGGGGAAGATGGAATTCACAGAGAAAAGTCCCCCAGTAGTAATGTAGTGCTGGGCATGTTTCTCTAACCCCATCAAGATCCATGGGACCCAAAGCCACACTCCAAGAAAACTTAGCGTCTCTACAAAAAGAAAGACTATTGTCACCAAATCTTGGGAGGTGCCAGGTCCTTGTGGGAGAGCACTAGGAAAGGAAATGGCACAAAACATATGCCCATGGCACTCACCCTGCAGTTACCTACTTCAGGTTCACAAATGGCTCTCACTTGATCCTCCCAGTGACAAAGTACCAGGTGGACTAATTATGCCCAATTTGTAGGGTGAAACTGCAGATCAGAAAAGTTACATGGATGCCAGGTAGCAGTGCTGTATGACTTTAATCCTAGTACTTGGGGGCAGAGGCAGGCGGATCTCTTTGAGTTCGAGACCAGACTGGTCTACAGAGAAACCATGTCTCCAAAAAAAAAGAAGGAGGAATAAAAACTACATGGATAGGGATGTGGTAGCACACACCAATACACCGCGGAGGTAGAGGCAGGGGTTCAAGGCCACCCTTAGCTACAAGGAGTTTGAGGCCAGCCAGGACTACATGAGATATTGTCTATAAAACAAAATAAAACCAAAAAAAGGGTACCTGATTTTGAAAATGCCACAATAAAACATTATTTTGTTGTCATTATTTTGTACTCTAACTTAAAATATATACAAATAAAGTAATTAAGTAACAAGAAAGAAATGAAAGCTATTTCCATCTATTTCTCCAGCTGCCACCTTAGCTCTGCTTGTGGAAGGACGGGGACGGGGCTGAGCAGCAAAGGTTTCAAACAGCCCAGCACAGCCACCATTCCTTTCCCAACAGGCACTGTCACCCACTCCTCTGGGGCTGGCTCCATGGCAACTGGAACTCTGGCTGAAGGTAGGGAAGTCAAAAGTACCTGTGGTGAACTCAGCAGGCTTCTTGAAGCGGGTCAGGAAGATATGGCAGAGGATGTAGAGTGTTGCAAACAGAAGTATTGAGATCTGTGGCAAAAAAAACAAAACAAAACAAAAAAAAAAAACAACCTGGAATGATATGTTCTATAGTTTCTAGCATATTCCACAGCCCCAAGGGCCTAAATATAAAGCTCCATACATCCTGGGAGTCTACACTGCTCACTGATGCCTTCCTTCTAGTTACAGCATCAGGGGGCTCCCAGCAGGACCAAACAGAGGCTATCCCAAGTCCCTGGGAAACAGTGTCAACCAAGTCCCGGTACTCTGCTGGAGCCACAAGCTTCAACCATATCTTTAGAGGTGAACAGAGAAACTTCTAGAAATATATATACACATACACACACATATCCCATACCCTAAATCAGGCCATAGAACGAGAGACTGACTATACTTTGACAACATTCCGGGAAAGTAGCAGGCTTGAGGAAAAGTTGTCTGCAGTGTCTTCGTACTCTTCTTACCCAACTCCATTTGCTGTCGTGAGAAAGCATACTCCATGAACTGCTATGTCGGAGTCACATCTACAAAGCAAGTCTGAACTTCTACTGTTCAGGTCTGCTCTGTGGCAAACTAGAGCCCACTTAATTATCATTTAGCAAGGCTTTAGTAAGCCCCAACATTTCCAGAGTTGGTTATCTGCCACTTTAAAAGTAATAAATCCTCAGGTTCTTCCACAAGTGACTTTCAACTTCAGGGCCAGGGCTCTTAGGACCTACCCATGGCCCTGAGTGGTTAGACCTCCAATTGACAGGACAGAACTTGGACAGATTAATTAGTACGTGGGTTACATCTGGACACTACCCCAAAGCCGGAGAATACCAAAAAAAAAAAAAAAAAAAGATGTCACTGCACTTGAGGTAGGCAAAGACAAGATCAGTCTCCCATGTCTTCTAGTCTCCAAGAGGAACTGACCTTATAGGAAATCTGTTCAGTGACAAGGAGAGAAGACACCAAGAAGTCCTGAATCTGGAATACAGCTGTAGCTTTTGACTTAAGGAACCCCCATAGAAGCAGTCACCAAGATTGCAGCTGCGTTTTTACAGCTGTATTCTGCTCATTCTACCCTGAACTTGCGCAATACCCAAGAAGGTAGAAGAGCTTAGAAGGTGAGGCTTAGACTTCCAGTAGAGGCTAGATTGTTCTATTTTTTTTTTCTTTTTTTGAGACAGGGTTTCTTTGTGTAGCCCTGGCTGGCCTGGAATTCACTCCGTAGACCAGGCAGGTCTCAAACTCAGACATCTATCTGTCTCTGCCTCCAGAGTACTAAGATTAAAGGCATGTGTCACCACCACCATCCAGCCCAGGTTGTTTCTAACTTCTAGATGGAAGCCATGAGGAGGAGGTACATAAGACCTTCAGGTGCCCTTGGCCGGTGCTGATGTCCTAAGCTAACAGCTTAGAAGGCAGAAACATAAGCAGTTTCTAAGGGCTCATCCCTCCAGGTTGTCAGTCCCCCCTCAAGGCCTAGATGTGCCTCCATGATATGCCCAATGCCTCAGTGTCCACCAAGGACACACAAGGATGCTACTTGATTCCTACACCTGGGGCCGTACACTTGTACTTCCCAGTCCTCATTGACAAAGGCAGACTTCAGTATATCCTGTGTCCCTTTACCTTTTCTTCACTCTAAGCATGTCAAGACTTCTTTCCATTCCTCCAAGCCCTTCCCTTTTCATTTAGTATGCTCAGAGTTCTATGCAGAAACAGCAGAGAGATGGTTCCTGCAGGCTACCCTGAAGGAGTAAGAACACGCTAGAGGGCCAGGCAGTGGTGGTGCACGCCTTTAATCCCAGAACTAGGGAGGCAGAGACAGGCAGATCTCTGTTGAGTTTGAGGCCAGCCTGATCTACAAGAGCTAATTCCAGGACAGGCTCCAAAAGCTACAGAGAAACCCTGTCTTGAAAAAAAAACAAAAAACAAAAAACATGCTAGATGTGCTCAGGACTACTGTGGACCCCCCTCACAGAACTCCCAGAATGGCTAGTCTTCCAGGGTGTCAAACAAATTATCAGGAAGTGTTATGGGGTGTGCGTCACTGTGTTGGCTTGTGTTTGGCATGCGGCATGCCAAAGGCCCAGGGTTCAATCACAACACAAATGAAAACAAACCACCATCATTGAAGGGAAGAGAAAAATAGGCGCGGAAACTTCGGCGTCTCCCCATCTCCACATCTTACAACCCACCTCGGACAGAATTACTTTCTTCCTTAGTGGGGGGACCCACTACATCCCCTACTCTTCCCTCGCGCCACCACTGCACGTCCCTTGTTAACTGCTCTGTGTGACCGGGTCTCGCTTCATCCCAACATCAGCTACGATTGCCCTCCATCTACTTTTAAGGGGAATACGCACATCAACTTGTCCAAAAGCAAATCCATCCTTTTGCGGAGGATCAGACTTTTCGGCACAAGAGGACCTACCGCCAGGAATGCCCGCCGAGGAGGAATAGAAGGGGGCGGGGGGAGGGGCGAGCAGCCGAGGAACGGAAACCCCGAGGCTTTGTTTACGACTCAGGGACCCAGCATACCCGACTCAGGAGTTCGCCATCCCGGCCCCGGCCCCGGCCCTCTCAGGGACCGAGATGCTGGGAGCCGGGGCAGCAGGACTTCCTGTCCCACCGCTGCCCGCGCCCCTCCCACCTCGGCCCGGCCGGCCCCTTCCCGCCCAGGTCCCGCACTCACGATGCACTCGCGGACCCTGTCGTGGAACAGCTGCTCTCGCACGGATAGCACTTCATAGTCAGCTGCTTCCATACTCTGCTCAGCATGACTGGGGCGGGGCTGTCTCCGGGCCCGGGGAGGACGAGCGGGGATGAGGCCGCCGCCGCCGCCGCCAAGCACCCGGACCCAGCCTAGGAGCGGCTCCTCTCTGCCCGTGACGGAAACTCAAGGTAATCTGGGGCTCAGATTCAGCCGTCGGACGCCCCGCCCTTAAAGGGGCAGGCCCCAGCCCCCCTTGTCTTAAAGGGCTCGAGTCCCCCGCGGCTCCCTCCCCTTTAAGGTGGGGTCACTCACAGTCACGTTCCAACGCAAGTACCGGCCGCCCAGCTACGCGGAAGCTCCCAGCTCGGTGCTACCCTTTTAAGAGGCCGGGTGACGACACAAGGCCTGGGCTGGTGTCTTCCAAACAGCGGAACTTATTGGCTGCTTGTCGGCTATCGCTCATCGTTAAGGATGCGCTGATAGGATATTCTGGGAAAGGAGGCGGGATATTTTTGGCTTGTCGAAGCTGTTCTAAAAACGAAGAATCCGCTTAATCCGCTGTTGAGATGTGCTGGTTCTAGGATATTAGTATCAGCCACGATTTTAGTTTAAATGAATGGTTTGGATCAGGACAACCAGTCGAGATGTGAGAGCACCACGCGGCCCTGTAACCCAAGGGCCTATAGCGTTTTCTCGAAGTGTATTACTATTGGAGATTCCCCAGCCACTCCTGAAAGCTTTCACTCAATCATTTTTTCAAAGATTTATTTATTTATTATGTACACAGTGTTCTGCCTGCATGTATGTCTGCAGGCCAGAAGAGGGCACCATATCTCATTACAGATGGTTGTGAGCCACCATGTGGTTGCTGGGAATTGAACTCAGGACTTCCGGAAGAGTAGTCAGTGCTCTTAACCTCTGAGCCATCTCTCCAGCCCCACTCAATCATTTTTATGGAAGGCCTAGGATATTAGAGAAGGAATAGTAAAAACAAAAGTTGGATAGGAAATCCAGGCGGTGGTGGCATGCGTCTTTAATCCCAGGAGGCAGAGACAGGCAGATCTCTGAGTTCCAGCTAGCCTGGTCTATAGAGTGAGTTCCGAGACAGCCAGGACTACACACAGACACCCTGTCACGAGAAAAAAAAAAAAAGCCGGCGGTCGCCTTTAATCCCAGCACTCCGGAGGCAGAGGCAGGTGGATCTTTGTGAGTTCGAGGCCAGCCTGGTCTACAGAATGATGTCCAGGACAGTTTCCAAAGCTGTCTTGAAAATTCAAACCAAAAATAAAAGGTCATAAAACTTTTGTTGACAGGTCTTGCTATGCAAACCAGGCTATCTTTGACTTCTCAGTGATCTTACTCAACCTTCTGTTGATTGCTAGACGATAGGCATGTTCTACCAGGCCCTGGCTATCCTGAAACTCTGTGAGGAAATGTCCACAGGGAATATTGGTGAGTGGACTGAGACAAACATTAACTACCTACCTGCTATGTGCCATTCTCTTTCATTCTCTTTATAGCCTTTATCTAATTTTAACATCATAGCAGGAATTTGAAACTAGAAAATAGAGGTTGTCATGGTCCTATTTAAGATTTAGAATCTAGGCCAGGTGGTGGTGGCGCACACCTTTAATCCCAGCACTCAGGAGGCAGAGGCAAACGGATCTCTGTGAGTTTGAGGCCAGCCTGGTCTACAGAGTGAGTTCCAGGACACCTAGGGCTGTTACACAGAGAAACCCTGTCTCAAAGAACAAAAATAATAAAATTTTCAAAAAGCCTTAGAATCGGGGGCTAGAGAGATGGCTCAACAGTTAAGAGCATTGGCTGTTCTTCCAGAGGACCCGGGTTCCATTCCTAGCACCCACATGGCAGCTCACAAATGTCTGTAACTCCAGTTTCAGGGAATCTGACACTTTCACACCAATGCACAGAAAAAAAACAAAAAGCCTTAGACTCTAGCTGGGGATTGTGGCAGGCATCTTTAATCCCAGCACTAGGAATGCTGAAGCAGGTGGATCTCTAAACTCAAGGCCAACCTGTTCTACATATTGAATTCCAGGCCAGCCAAAGTGACATGATGAGCATCTATCTCAAAAAATCAAAACAAGAAGAAAACCATTTGCTTGTGTATACATATGTATGTAGCAAGCTTTCTTGTTGGCCTATCTTTGGATCACCAACCCCAAATAACAACACAAAGACTAAATATGAAAACTTAGGCTTTTTCCCAACTAGCCCTCATAACTTAAATAAACCTGTATTTATCTGTTTTTTGTTTGTTTATTATTTTGGTTTTTTGAGACAGGGTTTCTCTATGTAACATCCCTGACTGTCCTGGAACTCTCTGTAGACCAGGCTGGCCTTGAATTTATTGAGATCCGCCTGCCTCTGCCTCTAGAGTGCTGAGATTAAAGGTGCGCGCCACCACCACACGACTTTAACCCACTTTATTAATCTATTTCTTCCACATGGCTCAGTTACCTCTCCTTCGTACCACATGTCCAACTTCTTCAGTGTCTTGCTGTCCTCTCTCATGCTCCTATACTCATCCCAAATTCTTCTCTCTGCCCGGAGTTTCCTCCATTCATTCATTCTCTCCTGCTATTGGTCATTTAACTCTGTATTAAAACAATCACAGTGACACATCTTCACACAATATAAACAAATATTCCACAACATATATATATGTGTGTGTGTATGTATACATAGTTGGCCCTCCACATTAAGTTCCACATTTGTAAGATCAATTAATCTCAAATTTAAAAAAAGAAAAGAAAAAAAAAAGGTACCTGTCAAGATGTTTCAGTTGGTAAAAGTGCTGTCCTGCAGATAGGAGCTAAGTTCCATCCTTAGTAGACAGTTAGTAGAGCACACTGGTGAACCAAGCACTGTGGCTGAGGAGATGAAGATAGGAGAATCCCCAATACCCTATTGATGTAGCCTCAGGGCCTAGCAACAGGCCAAGTCTAAAAAATCATTTGGAGTACAAAGAGAGAACCTGTCTCCAAAAACAACAGCAAGATACAGTTGGGGCTGGGAATGTAATTCAGTGGTAAAGAACTTAGCATGAGCAAGACCTTGGATTTGGTCCCCAGTACCATGAAAAAAGCAATTTAGGAGCAAAATTATGTCTGTATTGAGCACGCATATAGACTCTTACGTTCTTGCCATTATTCCCTAAACAATATAGTATAATAACTATTTGCATAGCATTTACATTGTATTAAGGATTATGGGTATATGCTTTAAAGTATCCTGGGGACATGCATAAGTTATATGCAAATTCCTCTGTGCTTTCTTTTTCTGGAATTTGATATTTAGACCAGGCTGGCTTCAATTCACAGAGACCTCTTCCTCTGCTTCCTGAGTACTAGAATTAAAGACATGTGCCACCATGCCCCACCCTACACCATTTTTAAATTTACTTATTATACATGTGTTCTCTGTGTGTCTGTGTGTGACTGTGTCCAACAATTAAACTTGAGGTATCAGACTTGGCGATAAGTGCCTTTACAGGCCAGGCCATCTGAGTCCTCAGATACTTTTTTCAACTATGAAAAGCATTGTGCTTGCGGCTGGAGAGATGTCTCAATGGTTAAGAGCACTAGCTGCTCTTCCAGAGGTCCTGAGTTCGATTCCCAGCAACCACATGGTGGCTCACAACCATCTATAATGAGATCTGGCGCCCTTTTCTGGCGTGTGGTCATACATGGAGGCAGAATGTTGTATACATAATAAATATATAAATCTTTAAAAAAAAGCATTGTGCTTTAATGACAGTATTGAAATGCAAATCAAGTTGAGGTTGGGTATGTTGGTGCATGCCTGTAATCCCATCATATGGAAAGCTGAAACAGAATGATGTGAGTTGGCCAGCTTGGGTTAATGAGTTCCAGTCCAACCTGGGCTACCTAACATGACCTTGTCTCAAAAATAAAGCAAAAATAACTAAAAGACTTAGAACAAAACCAGAATATTTCACTCACAATTACTTAATTGGCATGCATAAGATTAAGGTCCATTATGTGCCAAGGGCTAGGCATAGGTAGTAGACAGAAAAAAAGGATGGAACTCCTGCTGTCATAGAGCTTAGAGCCTGTTGTAATAAGGAACAGTGAGAAGGAGCTTACAGCCAACTGTGACTCTAGTTCCAGTGAGGTCTGATATTCCTGGCCTATGAGGCACCTACATTCATGTGCATTTATCCACATAGAGGCACACACACTGTGGTGGCTTGAATGAGAATGGCCCCCAAGGGCTCATTATATTTGAATACTTGGTAACCAAGTGATGGAACTGTGTAGGGAGTCTTTCTCTGTTCCATTAGCCAGTTCCCAAATAACCACATGGAGATTATTATGAAAGCTCAGCCAATGGCTTAGACTTATTTCTAACTAGCTCTTATAACTTAACCTATTTTTATTAATTTACATGCCTCACGTGGCTAATGGTTTGTTATCTCTCCTACATGCCATGCTTCCTCTGAGTCTCACTGCGACTCTGCTCTTCTTCCCTCTCTCTGCCCCCCAAATCCTGTCTAGTTATTGGCCATTCACCTTTTTATTAAGCCAATCTGAGTAACACATCTTCACAGTGTACAACAAGATTATTCCACAACAGAAATGTTTGGGAAGGATTAACAGGTGTGGTCTTGTTGGAGAAGATGTGTCACTGGGAATGGACTTTGACATTTCCAAAGCCCAGGACATTCCCTCTTTCTCTGCTTCATGTTTGTGGATCAGACGAAGGCTCTCATCTTCTGCTCCACAGCCACGCCTGCCTGTTGCTGTGCTTCTCACCGTGATGGTCATGGACGCACCCTCTGAACTCTAAGCGCCCCTAAACTCCTTTTCTATGAGTTGCTTTGGTCATAGAACCTTATCACTGCAATTTAATTTTTGGTTGTGAGCCACCATGTGGTTGCTGGGAATTGAACTCAGGACCTCTGGAAGAGCAGCCAGTGCTCTTAACCACTGAGCCATCTCTCCAGCCCAAAAATCAATGTTTCTTAAGGAAAGATCTGAGCCTGGTGGTGGTGGTGCACACCTTTAATCCCAGCACTCCAGAGGCAGAGGCAGGTGGATCTCTGAGTTCAAGTCTAGTCTGGTCTATAGAGTGAGTTCCAGGACAACCAGGCAGGGCTATACAGAGAAACCCTGTCTTGAAAAACCAAAGTAACAACAAAAATCCCAAAAAACTGAGATCTGGGAACAGAGGGATTGGGCCCATGGTTCTATAGATGGGGTCTGATGTCACTGGTCCACACTCCTACCATGTAGTTCCACACCTCACTAGATATTCTGTTTGTTTTGTCAGCTCAGATTTTGTATCTATGATCTAGACCTTTTCTTCTCTAATCTGTAGGAGGCCTTTTTGGACTGCCAGCCTACCAGTTATCACAAGGCCTTGGGAACTAGAAAACACACACACACACACACACACACACACACACACACGCACACACACACCCGATACGATGAACATAATTCTGCCTTGCTTTTTGTTGTTTTTTTTTAATTTTTTTTCTTATTTTTCAAGGCAGGGTTTCTTTGGTTAGCCCCGGCAGTTGTGGAACTCGTTCTATAGACCACTCAAACTCACAGAGATCCACCTGCCTCTGCCTCCCAAGTGCTGGGACCAAAGATTGCACCACCACTGCCCCATGACTCTGTCTTCTTTTTTTAAGCTTTTTACTCGGAACATATGAACACAGTAGCATGCTGCAAGCCGTCAGTTGGATGTGGCTTATGGACCAGGTGGCAGAGAGAAGGAAGTTAGTCTTAGCAACATATAGCAATAGCAGTAGCCTGAGATGATCCTCAGTGATTATTACTTTGTATCATTATCGAGTTTGGTTAATGTAGCAACATTCTCTTCCCTAGTTCCTGTTGACCCCAAAGCCATGCTTTTACTATTGTCCTGGAGTAGGGGGTGTAGGTTGGGGCTCAAGTCAGAACAAAAATTGGCAAGCCTGTGAATGCTGGGGATGCCTGCCAGTCACTTCCTGTTTGTTGCTTTTTTTTTTTCAAGGTGACTGCAAGGGCAGAGTTCACAAGGCTCAGCTTGGCTCTCCTGGATAGAGAACTCCTTGTCGGTAGTGCCATCTGCAGGGCATTAAGGAATTTGCTAGGCTTTTCTGGAATTGGGAGTGGTAAATGCCATCTCAGGCTAAAACATTCTTCCTGCCTTCCTCCATTAAATCTTTACTGAGGGGCTGGAGAGATGGCTCAGTGGTTAAGAGCATTGCCTGCCCTTCCAAAGGTCCTGAGTTCAATTCCCAGCAACCACATGGTGGCTCACAACCATCTGTAATAAGATCTGGTGCCCTCTTCTGGCCTGTGGGCATATACACAGACAGAATATTGTATACATAAATAAATATTAAAAAAAAAAATCTTTACTGAGTATCTATCTACCCTGGATCGCAGCATGGATTCTCCCTGAGGTTGAAAGGTCAATAGTCCCTCCAATCTCTTAACAGACAGGAGGACACAAAGCTGTGCTATAATTTTTTTCGAGACAGGGTTTCTCTGTAGCTTTGGAGCCTGTCCTAGAACTTGCTTTGTAGACCAGGCTGGCCTTGAACTTACAAAGATCCGCCTGCCTCTGCCTCCGGAGTGCTGGGATTAAAGATGTGCACCACCACCACCCAGCAAGTCTTCCCATTTTAATAGTGACCTCATGAAGGTGAAGAATAATAAATCCTGAATGCATTTTAGCATTGTGGGTTTTTTTGTTGTTATTTGTTTTGTTTGGCAAATATTGTGGCTAGGGAGATACTAAGTTTGACCACCTAAGTTTGATCCCCAGAATCCGTATGTTAGAAAGAAGGGTCTCTTGCCGGGTGGTGGCGCACGCCTTTAATCCCAGCACTCGGGAGGCAGAGGCAGGTGGATATCTGTGAGTTCGAGGCCAGTCTGGTCTACAAGAGCTAGTTCCAGGACAGGCCCCAAAACTACAGAAAAACCCTGTCTCAAAAAACCAAAAAAAAAAAAAAGGATTTCCTACTTCTACGGTTACAGGGCCTAACAGGGTCCATCCATATGAGCAAGGCATTATAAAAATCTGTAGTGTAAACAAATGGGCTTACGTTGACTAAACAATAAAGATCCTAAGATTGCCAGGTGCTTGCCTGGAATCCTAGCGTTTGGGAAGCTGAGTCAGGAGCATAGAGTTAAATGTCAGCCTGGGACACAGATGGAAACCTGTCTCAAAAAAAAAAAAAAAAAAACCTGGCTTAAGAGGGAAATAATTCTGATTTCTTAATTTTGGGAACCTTCTGTAGAACATAGGCTTAACCAGGTACTGTACCTTGAACAACATCAGATCCTCCTGCCTGTCTCTGTCTCCCGTGTGCTGGGATTAAAGGCATGCACCACCAGCGCCTGGCAGTTTGTGGTTTTTTTTCTTGGGATAGGGTCTTCTGTAGATCAGTCTGACCTGGTTTTCCTGATCTTCCAATTTTTACTTCGGACAGGCATGTCTTTAATCCCATTTAGGAGTCGGAAGCAGCCCTAGGCTACACATTGAGTGGATAGCAAGACCAGCATGACCATCTCAAAGTGAAAAAGCCAGGAGTGGAACAGTGCTTTGCCTAGCATGTCTGAGGCCTTCTGCACAATCTCAAGTACCAATTATCCTCATCCTTAGTGGTGTAAATTGAATCCTTCTAAAGTTTTAACAATTGTTCCCACTTCCTGCAATGCAATCCTTATCAGTCAACATGGGCTATGTATTCTTCTTTGGTTCTTTCTTAGTAGGAAATGAGCAGTTAAATTCCACCTCTGTAGACTTGGGTGCTGAGCATTGAAGTGACATTTGCATTTTAATATAGCATGCCTGAAGACCAGAGTACAAAGCTAAACCACTAAAGGAGGTACACACACCTTTAACCCCAGGTCTCAGGAGACAGCAGGCCACCTCTGAGTTCAAGGCCACCCTGGGGTATGCAAGATCTATCTAGAAACAGGTCCAGGTAGTGGGGGTTCACTCCTTTAATCCTATTGTTTAGGAGTCACAAACCTTTAGACCCAGCACTGGTGGCTGGAGAGATGGCTCAGCGGTTTGCCTGCTCTTCCAAAGGTCCTGAGTTCAATTCCCAGCAACTGCATGGTGGCTCACAACCATCTATGAGGAGGTCTGGTGCCCTCTTTTGTCCTGCAGGTATACATGCAGAGATTAACCTAAAAAAAAACCCAAAACCCAGCACTTGGGTGGAGACAGGAACTTGCCCTGTCTAAAGATTTGGTAAAAGGTCTCTAGTGGTTGGCTGCTTTGCATTTCTGATGTTCAGCTTGAACTCAGTGTCCCGAGTTTTTACTCGTACACCCTAAAATATTCGCCGTTCACAAATATACACAGCCTCCCAGCCCCGTGTACCCCAGGCTGGCCTGTAACTCCAAAATACCTGATTGGTTTTGCATCCTCAGTGTTAAGTATTAAAGGTATACAACAAAATAGCCTCAATCAATTGATATTCTGATAGTGTGAACTTTCCCAAGCAGAGCTGAATTATAATCAAGACAGCTTTAAATTAGGGAAAACTGCTCATTACTGTCTAAGTGCTCCTCTACCACACAAGCAATCACCTGGGTGGTGACCTTTTACTATCCCAGGGCATCGAGATTGGAGGGTCAGGTTAAGGTTATTCTGGGATACAGGAGACTGATTGCAAACAAAAAAAAAAAAAACCATACAGAAACAATTTTGCTTAAAGCTTTTACTTTGAGACATCATGGAAATAAACCATACAAGGACACATGAAAAGACATGATCACAGAACGATGTTAACACGAAAGCATCAATGACTGTCAGCTAATGTTGAAGCTGAGGTTCTGGGAGTTTGACATGATCCAGGGGCTGAAAGAACAGATTAGTATTCCTCTCCCTCTTCCTCACCCTCT